>PVKA01015940.1:0-48961 GCA_004027165.1 Ctenomys sociabilis
CCAACAGCATAAAAGGAGGACTGGAGGAGAAGATAGTGTGATATTGCTTTCTTAGAGAAGCTTGTCACACTTGCTTCCCTGATATAGCTCAGCTGTTCTCATTGTTGAGGAACTTGGGTCCAGGCTGCTGCTGAGGGTGGCTGCAGTGCTCTTTGAGGAGCTCTGGTCCTTACCTTGGGTGTTGCTTTCTGGCTCCAGCACAGATCCTCTGCCTGCTACCACAGATCCTTCACTGTGCTGGCACAGATTTTCTAGCTTCCTCCACTGACCTTTGGGCCTCTTCAATGCAGATCCTTGACACAGACTTGTGTGAGAAATTGCTATAGGCTCTGGACCTCCAGTTGGACGTGTGCAGGATCTCACCGTGGGCTCTAGGTCTTCAGCTGGACTCATGGAGGACACCGCCATTGGACCCAGGCCCCCTGCTCGATGCTTTGGTTCTCTAGTGAGTGGACAGATGTCCCACACTCTTTAGCATTTGACTCTTTGGGTGAATATTATAAAAAATATTCCTGTAAATTAGTGTCCTATTTTAAGTTGTTGCCCTTATAAACCTTGAGTACAACAACACCCACTTGTCTATTTTTGAAATTGAATAGCTTTGATTACTTTTCAAACTTCTTTGTTCAAAGTGAAGACACAGACAAGTATGTTACACTTGACTTGTTAGCATCAGTGCTGGGACTTCACCACAGCCACCAGGCTAGGTGACAGAACGTTTTGAGCTCCATTTTGATCTGCCAGGACTACTGTGGGATGTCTGGGTCCATTTTGAACTGAGATGTACAAAAATATTATAAATATGTCAAATATATGATTCTATTTGGAAATATGATTGTTCTTGAAAAGTTACAAATTAGAAGATAATAACACACATACAGACTACAAATACAGTATATTATTGTCATGGTTTTATCTATCAATGTCACTAAAATATTTACTCTCTTCTAGTAGATAAATACTAGTGATGTGTATGTATTGAGTTCTGTTATTGAAATGATGTTTATGTTATTTAAAACAGGAAAGAATCAAACAAATCCATGATTAATCCTGGTGGAAGTTTATTAACTAACTTGTACAGACAATGGTCAACATTTGCTTTATAAGGCTAAAGAAAGCTATTTACTTTCAGAGACCTTACAATGAAAAATATATATCTGGAGGCCAAAAATTGTGGTCATTGTTTGCAAATTTAACCATTTCAATAGATAAATTACATATTTATATCATTACTTTTGACAAAGCCTATTTCAACATTATTCTTAACCACTAGAAATAGCAGTTGGTATAATAATACCAATTATTGTATAGGACTGATATAAAAATAAAAACAATTGGATTTTCAAATTGTAAATATCAAACTTGCTAAGAGTGGCTTGTGTTCAGCCTCACGGCAGGTGGCACAAAATTCCTAAAGGCAGATGTGAGCTTCACTTTAAGGTCGGTTCAGCCAACACACACTGATGATGTGCCACTCCTTGAGCCTGAAATGGTATGGGAAAAACATTACAAATCTCTATAAAAGACCTAAAAATATCATCATAATTAGAAATTAAGTAAGAACCATAAAAGAAGTACTTGGTGTTTTTCCTTTTTTTCTTTCTTCTCTGAATGAAAATACAGGCCAGGCATGGTGGAGCATGCCTCTAATCTCAGCCCTCAGAATGCTGAGGCAGAAGGATTGTTGCAGGTCTGAGACCCTCCTGAGCTATAAAGTGAAATCAAGGCCAGCCTGAACTGCAGAGTGAGACCCTGACAAGAAAATAAAACAAACAAGCAAAAGATCGTGTCCTAAAAAAAAAAAAAAAAAAAAAAATAAATAAATAAAACATACACACATAAAGAAAGTCATCTTCAGATTTCTAGTGTAATAGAAGCATACCACCTGGGAGGTCACCATGGCAACTCAACATGAACTTCCTCCAACTTGTATGCTTATATTCCACGTTTATGCATATGAATGGTGTGTCAGACAATCAGACCACAAAAAAGATGGTTAAACAAAAGATCTGCTTGTCTCTTAAGGAAGTGCTGGCTTGGACTAGCTTTGCAGTTAATATTACACTACAAGGACCAGCAAATATGTGGTCTAGCAAGAATCTTACAAGAGCAAAGGAAACAACAAAAGCCTGTATGAATGAGCAGCCTTGAACACAGTGCAGAAAAATCACACTTTTAGGAAAAATGAAGACAAATGTCTTTTTAAAACAAAAAGACTGAAAATATTCATAAGAAACAAGTTCTCACCTGCATAGATCCAGAAAAGGTAGATCATTTTCTCTACCCTCATGGAGCTCCTGGGATCTCAACTCAGACACAGACCAGTGCCTGGCTGGTCTGCACCGGGAGCCCTCAGAAAGCCTGCACAAACGCAGTGGTGGTGGTGAGCGGCAGCCAGAGGAACAACTGCAAACCCAATGAAACAGAAAACAAGCACTAGGGAAAAAATAGCTGTGACGCAGTAGACTGGAAACGAATCCTGCAGATAATTTGATTGGCAGCAACTGGTCAAAGCAGAGGAGCCAGTCCAAGAGAAAGCTGGAATAAAGGGTGAAATAACTGAAGAGGAATACTCCTTGCCATTTCATTACTGACCTTGCACCATCTACTTTGCTGTCCAAGACAAAATAAAGCTCATAAGGTATTAGGGAACATTCACAACATTTAAGATGCTTTAAAGCAGCCTGACTTCTCTTTCTTCCTTGAAGTCTCACAAGCAGAGCTTCTTTGGAACAGAAAGATTCAATATCCAGGCATAACTTTTTTTCTGATGGTAGGAATTGAACATGTGGCATTGGCACTGAGCTACACACCAAGTCCTCTTCTTTTTATTTTATTTTTATTTGAGACAGAGCCTCAATAATTGCCCAGGATGGGCTTGAACTAGCCATCCTCCTGCCTCAGCCTCCCACACCTATGAGATTTGGATGTGTCACAACCAGGATACCCCAACTTAATTTTCAAATAATACACAAAAAACCATGGCAGGAATTAAGAACAGATAAGTTGAAGTGTAACATAAAAAAAAAACAACTTTAAAACCCACCAGGGTAGAGAGGGATGAGCTAAGTAAGTGAAATATGATTAAACCCTACAAGGAATCTTATAGAGTTTAGTCACATAGATACATTTTATGTGCAATTCATAAATTATTATGTCCTATGATTTATATAGCCAGTAGAGTAAGCACATTTGAGTTGCCTAAATTTTCATTCTGAAAGATAGTGGGGAGAAAAATATGTACAGTAAAATTACTAGGTACAATAACTCAAATAAGAAAATGCAAGTTTTAAAAACATGAACATTTAACAAAATTGATGGTACAGAAAATATTGATTACCATGGAGTTATGCTTTTAACCAAATTTTCATTAGAAGCAAGCTGTTTTCCTTTCTTTCCCTAATCCCAGCATGATTTGCTTATTTTAAGCAGGGTTCGGCTAGCCTCCAACTCTGAGCTCAAGCAACTCTCCCATCTCAGCCTCCCAAGTGCTGGTACTGCAGGTGCATGATGTCCACCAGTGTTTTCGATAAAAGCATATATTCTACTACATGTTTGCGATATATACGAACATGTAATCATATCCGTTTTTATAGGCCTAATATAGAGAATCATTGTAAAGAATTATGCCAAATGAAAAGATCATAGTTTCCATAAGAAATAATGCAAGCTTGGTAGCTCAAAAGAGCAGAATGTTTTTGTTCTCAAGTTGAAAGTCAAAACCTTGGTACAGTTGTACCTCTTCCACAACTTCTCAGACAGAATTCATTATTTATCTCTCTCAATATCTGGCACCTACATACTTTCCTGTAGGTATGCCAGTCTGGTCTCAACCAGAACAGTAATACTTCCTCCTTTTCTCTGCATATAATCTCCCTTTGTTTCACTCTTAGAAGCTCATTAGTGGTATTTAGGGTCTACTGGGGTGAGCTGGAATAAGCTTACAAAGTGCTTCATTTAACTCCACTTACAAAGACTTTTTTTTCAAACGGTGATTTTTTTTTTTTCTAATTCCAGAGATTAGGACATGATATTTGTGGGTGATCAATCTTCAACCAAAAATTCACATTTAAACCACACATGACATGCACTTAACCCTTCCAATATCTGCAAAACCTCAACTCATTACAGTGAAGTTCAAAATCTTTTATAAGTAAAATCAGCTCAAAGTCTCAAATTTCATAATCTCAATCAGACAAGGGTATGATTCATCTGAGACAAAACATCCTTTTCTATACATGAATTTATAAACTAGAAATCAAGTGATCTATTTCCAAAATGCAATGTCAAGTCTACATAGGAAAACAGTTATATAAACACCCCAATTTAAAAAGAAATAATGGAAAGAACAGAGTTACTGGTCCTTAGCAATTTAAAACCCATTGGGCAAGTTCATTAAGGTTTCAATGTTTAAAAACACTCCTCTAATCTTAAAGGTCTGGCCTATGACACTAGGATGGCAGTCACTATCATGTTTGCTGCCAAATAATTTTATCAGCTTATTTCATGCCTATAGATTTTGGGGTACCCAACAAACTCACTTCATGCCATCCTGTCTCTGAGTCCAGATTGGCAGGATTTCTGGAGACATAACATTCATACAACCCCCATAGCTCTCCAGTGTCTACTTAAGGTATTCATGGAACTAGAAAAGAGACTCCGCTGGGGGTGTTTCCTCAGTATTTTCATTTTTAGCTAAGGATTCTACAGGGATGAGTGAGGAGATCTCTGAGGTAGAGTATAATCTATTTAGCTCTAGCAAAAGTTTAAGCTGCACCCTTAGCCTACATCCAGCATGCTTTTCTAACAGTGACTCTGTTTATTTTAACTTCTGTAATCTGCATGAACTGAAAATGTTACAAGTCATCAAGTGCTTGTTCTGTTTTGCTTCACAATCCTTTCCTCACTCTGTTTGCTCTTCAGAGTACTAAAAACATCAAGAAATCATGTCACAACTTCAACACTTTGCTGAGAAATCCTTTCAGTTAAATATACAAGTACATTATAAGTTCCAAATTCTCCTCAAATGCAGTTCAGACCTGTGCAAAGAGTTGATTTGTACACCATGAGCTATGCAGGAAAGCATAAAATCCACACTACAAGCCTGAAGAAGGGGAAACTGGGAAGTCTCAGGTAGGGGTTGACATGGAAGGGCACAGATGGAATTTCTTTCTGCTGGGTGAAATTCCAGGTATTCTCTTAAACTTACAACTGACTGTACTGAGCCATCAGATAATTGAGGATTATTCACCTATCACAAGAGCCTTCATTTAATCATATCTGCAAAACCTTCATTCAAATACAGCATTTGTGGGTTAAAGAGTTAAGGCATTTTTCAATCTTATAGTGTTATTATTCCTAGAAATTCATCTAAAAGAGCTTCAGTCTGAAGGGTTTTTCTGTTTGTTTGTTTGTTTGCAGAACCAGGTATTAAAGTCAGGCCCTCGCACTTGCCAGGGAAGTGTTTATTCCACTGAGCCATCTCCCTAGTCTTTTTTTTTTTTTCTTTTTGCCACTCTGAAATATTATTTCTTATTAAAATGGTATTAGTCTTCACTTAAAAAATTCTTTTCTGATTATTTAAAGATAGATTACCTACTTAATTAAATGCCATTGCTATTAGCTAGACATGCGCTTTTTTTTTTTTTTTTTCTTTTTTTTCAGTAGTTAAGACATATTCTACAGGGCCCATAGGGTCTCACTATGCAGACCAGACTCATAGTGATTGTCGTTTTCAGCCTCGCAAGTGCTCTGCCAGCACGGTACACTGTAGATCAAACCCCAGCTGCTGTGCTCTGCCTAAACAGGCACTTTAGTCTGCTGATCTATCAGGCTGGCTCAACATACTCTTTGAGGATAACAATATGAAATACAACAATCATTGTTGAATTCTTATCATTTTCTTTAGTGAAATTCTGTATCATTTCTAATATTTTTCCTACTTTTTTCTTTAAAAAAATTGATCTTTACATTCCTGACAAGTTCATTTATTTTTTGACATAACAAAATTGCTTGTAGTGCTACATGTTCTTTTTTGGAAGAGTAACAGCTAACAAATTTTAGATGTATAATATAGTCACTGATTTCTCAACAGAGTTGGTTCCTGGCTGAGAAAGCATCATTTTGCTTTTGGTATTTATCAGGAAAGAAGGGAGAGGAATAAGGGCTAAGACAGTGGTCTTCAACCATTTCAGTAATTGGGACTGTATTTCTGGAAGACACTTTAACATGATACTTTTTAAATTTTATTGATATACATATTTGTGATAAATGTCATTCTCATTCCCCAGTGCTAGCATCATTGCCTGAGCTCTATTTCAGAAAAATAGGCATTAGATTTTCATAAGAACCATATAACCTATGTTCCTACAGAGCATTTGAAATAAGCAATCCAATCCAGAAACATATGGGGGAAAACCAATGCTGACACAGAACAAGTGCAGAGAGCACTATTCAAGCTGAAGCATATGAATTAACAATGTTCTGAGCAAAGAAACAACAGCAGAAAGGTCATGAAGAACTCAAAGCAGAAATAATTTCTGAAATCAAAAAAGAATTCTTTAAAAAAAAAGAATTCTTTGAAATCATAGCATCTGAAATACAAAAACAAACCTGGAAATATACAGAGGAAACCCAACTTGGAAGAAATTCTGCAGAAAAAGAACTAATAACTACCTCTAAGGAGGACATGGATAAAAAAATAAAAGAGATCAGAAATATGACAGATTCCTTGAATGAGCAATACAGAAAAGAAATAGAACTCATGAACCAGAGTCAAAGAGATATAGAAACTAAAAATATCAATGACGAGTCTATGAAGCCAGTTGAGTGAAAGCAAAGGCAGAGTACCAGATCTTGAAGATGCTGGTGCAACAAGGGAAATGCTGAGAAAGGGTCTCTTAAAAACAATGAGAATGCAGGGAAAAATAATCCATCACATGCAAGATGATGCCAAGATGAACAATGTGTGATTAATTAGCATCAATGAGAATGAAGGAGTCAATACAAATGACATAAAAAGAATTTGGGGAAAAGTAATCACCGAAAACTTCCCAAATATAAGGAAACAAAGCAACATTCATTTAACCGAAGCATACAGAACACCAAACAACTTCAAGCCAAGTAAAAACACATCGAGACATATAATAGTCAAGATCCCACGAAATCCAACACAAGAATAAACTGAAAGCTGCTAGAGAGAAAAAGGAGCTTACATTCAAAGGAAAACCCATGAGAATTACAGCCGACTTCTCTACAGAAACAATGAATGCAAGGAGAGCATGGAGCAGAGTTCTACAAGTCCTACATGAAAACAAATTCCAGCCCAGACTACTATACCCTGCAGAACTCTCTTTCAAGTTTGATGGAAAAGGGAAAAACATTCACAACAAAGAACAACTAAAGAATTTCATGATGACAAAGACATCCTCACACTGAAAGAGGTTCTAAAGAGAGATCAAAATGACCAGAACTCCACGAATGAGAACGGAAGCAACTTATTAAACAAGACAGACAATTAAACACAGGATACAAAGGAGTAAACAACAGCAGTTAAATATCATGACAAACGTAACGCAACACATTTCAGTGATAATCATCAATGTAAATGGACTAAATTCACCAATTAAGAGAAATAGACTATCACAGTGGACTAGGAAACATAACCCAACAATATACTATATACAAGAAACACAAATTACCTCAAAAGTATATTCATATGCTCAAAGTCAAAGGATGGAAAACAATACTACATGCCCCACCACCTCAGAAAAAAGCAGGAGTAGCAATTCTGTTCTCAGACAGTCTCACCCTCAAAGCAAGAAGGATCAAACGACAAAAAGAAGGCCACTACATATTTCTCAGGGAAAAAATTCAAGAGCAAGAGGTACCACTCATGAATATCTATGCTCCAAACACAGGAACACCCAACTATGTAAGACAAATCTTAATGGACATGAAAAACCCAATATCTAAGACCACAATCTTAACAGGAGACCTTAACACCCCCTTATCTTAAAAAGATAGATCAACCAGACAAAATATTAGTAAGGAAATATCAGAACTGACCCAGAGCTTGGAACAAATGGACCTGGTGGACATTTACGGAGTGTTCCACACAAACACAGCTGAATACACATTTTTTTCAGCTGCACATGTGTCATTTTCCAAAATAGACCATATACTAGTCCAGAGCCAGAGGTCATACATAAATATGTGCAAGAAAAGAGAAATTATCCCATGCATATTATCTGACTACAGTGCAATAAAACTGGAACAAAAAGACAAAAGGAACCAGAAAAATCTGCTAAATTCATGGAAATTAAATAACACCCTACTCAGCAATCAATGTGTCACAGAAGAAACTAAACAAGAAATTCAACAATATCTACAATTCAATGAAAATTCAAGCACAACTTACTGGAAACTATGGGATGTGATGAAAGCAATTCTTACAGGGAAAATCATACCTATGAACTCACACATTTGGAAAACAGAATGGGAAAAAATAAACACCTTAATGTTGCTCCTCCAACATTTAGAAAAAGAAGAGCAAACCAAACCTAGAGCACAAAGCTGGGAAGAAATTATGAATATTAGAGCAGAAATTAATTCAATTGAGATGAAGAAAACAGTTCAAAGAATCCACAAATCAAAACGTTGGTTCTTTGAAAGACTAAAAAAATGAGAAGCCTCTAGCTAATCTCATCAAAAAGAGGAAAGAAAAAATTCAAGTACATGTAATAAGGAATGAAAAGGGGGAAATCACCAAAGGCCCAGTGGAAATTCAGCAGATCATCAATAGTTACTTTGAAAATATTTACATTCACCAAATAGAAGACATAGAAGAACTGGACCTCGACAGGCACAAATTACCAAAACTGAATCAAGAAGATATAACAACTCTCAATAATCAAATAACAGCTAATGATACACAAAATGGTCCTCATGGGTTTACAGCTGAATTCTACAAGAAATTTATAGAAGGTATAATCCATACACTCCTCAAACTCTTCAATGCAATAGAAAAGGAAACAGTCCTGCCAAAATCATTTCTGGAGGAAAGTATAACACTGATTCCAAAACCAGAGAAAGACACAACCAAAAAGGAGAAATACAGGCTAATCTCCCTCATGAACATAGAAGGAAAAACACTCAACAAAATACTAGCAAATAGAATACAGCAAATCATCAAGAAGATCATACAGCATGACCAGGTAGGATTTATCCCAGGGATGCAAGGATGGTTCAATATTTGAAAATCTATAAATGCAATACACTATATTAATAGACTGAAATAAAAAAACCACATGATCATCTCAACTGATACAGAGAAAGCTTTGACAAAGCCCAACACTCATTTATGTTCAAGGTCCTCCAGAAAATTGGAATAGATGGACTCTATCTTAACGTGATAAAAGCCATCTATGACTACCCAATAGCTCATATATTTCTAAGTGGGGAAAAACTGAAATCTTTTACTCTTAAATCAGAGACAAGACAAAGATGTCCTCTATCACCCCTCCTGTTCAATATAGTCTTGGAATCCTCAGCAACAGCCATTAGAAGAGAGGGAGAAATAAAAGGAATAAAAATTGGTAAAGCAGAAGTTAAATTATCACTATTTGCAGATGACATGATACTTTACTTGGAAGACCCCAAAAATTCCACCAAGAAACTACTAGAACTGATACAGAAATTCAGTAGCATAACAGGATACAAAGTCAATACTCAAAAGTCAATAGCATTCCTCTACACAGATAACAAGCACACTGAAAGGGATACAATAGAAACAATGCCTTTTACCGTAGAACCGCGGAAAATGAAATACCTTGGGATTCACTTAACCAAGGAAGTCAAAGATCTTTTCACAGAAAATTACAACAGTCTAAGGAAAGAGATTATAGAGGATTTCAGAAAATGGAAACATATTCAATGCTTCTCAATAGGAAAAACCAACCTCTTGAAGATGGCCATACTCCAAAAATTGCTGTACAGATTTAATGCAATCCCTGTTAAACTTCTACCAACATACCTCCCAGACCTAGAGAAATAATTCCTAATATTTATTTGGAGCCACAAATGACCTAGAATAGCAAATGCAATCTTGACTATAAAAGACAATGTAGGAGCTTCACAATTCCTGAAATTATACTACAAAACTACTGTGATAAAATCAACATGTTATCAGCAATGAAATAGACCTGGAAATCAATGCAATAGATTAGAAGATGGAGACACATCTATGATCTTTGACACTCAGCCATCTGATCTTTGACAAAGGACCCAAACAAGCCTACTAGAAGAAATATAGCCTCTTTAACATATGGTGCTGGAAAACCTGGCTTTTACATGCTGGAAACTAAAACTTGACAAAGATCTATCATCATGCACTAAGCTAAAGTCAAAATGGATTAAAGATCTAAACATTAAAACAGAAACACTCAATCTCCTGGAAGAGAAAGTAGGAGGAACTCTTGAAGACACAGTGGTAGGTAAAGAATTCATGAACAAACATATATTTTCAAGGGAAACACTTGAAAGAATCAACAACTGGGATCAAATCTTCTTGAGTTTCTGCACATCAAAACAAATTGTCGACAAATGAAAAGACAACCCACAAATTTTGAAAAAAATCCCCTGATTAAGCAATCAGACAGAGTGTCCTGTCTAGAATTTATGAAGAACTAAGATATAACAGGGCTCTCAAGTTTAAAGACCCAATTCAGAAATGGGCATCTGAGATGAATACATACTTCTCAGAGGAGGAAATTAAAGAATCCAATAAATATATGAAAAAATGCTCCATATTGCTAGCCAGCAGTGAAATGCAAATAAAAACAACACTGAGATACCATCTCACTCCAGAAAGAATGGCTATCATAAGGAAATCAACCAACAACAAATGTTGGAGAGATTGTGTAGAAAAGGGAACACTTCTCTACTGCTGGTGGGAATGTAGACTGCTACTACCATTGTGGAGGTCAGTGTGGAAAATCCTCCAAAGAGTAGGACTGGAAATAGCATTCAAGCCTGCTATCCCACTACTGTGAATTTTCCCAGAGGAACTGAAAACATTATATCATAGTGATATATATGTACCTGTTTTTATAGCAGCACAATTTCTGATAGCAAAATCTTGCAAAAAATCAAGATGTCCGTCACATGAGGAATGGTTGAAAAAGATGTAGTATTTCTGTATAATGGAGTATTACTCAGCTATTAAGAATGATAAGGTTGAAGCATTTATACTGAAGTGGATGCCACTTGAACATGTACTCATAAGTGAAATAAACCAGACACACATCTGTAAATATCATATAGTCTCCCTAGTAGCTATCAAGAGAAGAAATACAAAAATAATGTATAACAACAACTAAAAAGAATTGAGTCAGATAGTTAGGGCAAACTGAACGGTATATCCTGGAGGGTACTAATCATCTTTTCTTCTGGATGTTTAACAACATAATTTCACAGATAAAAATTGGAGAAATAGAAGAGCCTCAAGGCCAGCCAACATTTTGGCCCTAGCCTTTCAAGATCAGTGAAGACTCTGGACATAGGAGAACCTGTACTGTAACATCAAGAAACTCAGTTAAGCCAGAAATTTTTTGAACAAGGAGATCATGGAGCCACAGAGGAAAGAGATCGAAGTTCTATAGTGTGCCTGGGGAGAGTCACTTGGAGAGGAAACTTTCTCTCAGGCTCTCACAGAGAGCAAACTGATCAAGCATTGGCCGTGACTCATTCACATGGATGACACAGACAAGGGATCTACGGAGTAAGGTACAGAATTACAACATAAACCCTGAGCCGACTTCACTGACCTCCACAGAAACAAACACTACATCTTTTGGCATATAGGGCTTGATCTATCTGGGTCTTAACCATTCAGCAGATAAGGATAAAAATGAGGTATATAATGCTGGCCATAATAATAAGTTGAGCTGTAAATAGCTATAGTCAACAACTTCTTCAGATAACTCACTATTATCGTGGAATGCTGGAATGTGTTTGATTGTGTTGCTGAGTTCAGGCACCTAAATTGCTTTAATGACAATGGAGTGCTCATCTTTGTCAGGTCTAGACAAAAAAATAGGGTGTGCAAAGGAAGAATCATGATATGTGTGTAAAAACAGTAGAGTTAGGATAGATATGCTGTGCTTCTGCATAATTCTATGAGAAGCAAGCTTTGCACTAATAGTGGTTGCACAAAGTGTTATGTCGGCTTCTAGTACTAGGGACAACCACTAGGAAAATAAGGTAGAAAGTATGTTATTGAATCTGTGATATAATTCAGCTATAAAAATAAAATAAGTATATAGCTACACTCTCTTAATTCACTGATTAGAGACATCTTCCATAATAATATATGTAAGTATAATGTGTATGCACCTTGCATGATACGAACAGTTTGCAATGTATTAATTTATCAAATCTGTCCTGTTTCTTTGTCTTTGCTATTTGTTCTTCAATTAAAAAAAAGAAAGAAAGAAGAAAGAATGAACGAATGAATGAAAGAAAGAAAGAAAGAGAAAGAAAGAAAAAAGAAAGAATTTTCTCCAGTGCAGCATAACACACAATGAAAATTCAGGTAAAATTGAGAATTACTAAGAGTTCAAATCTTCTTCCCTATATTAGAAGGCTGGGCAAGTTCTGTCTCCATGTTTAGCATGTAGATTCTGATATGTCAACTGAACATTTCATGGCAAATGCCAAGATATCTATTATTTCACTTCCTGACTTAGTTGCTCCTGCCCCAGGCAAAGTGCCAGTTCACTGAGGATAGATAGAGTTGATGAGTCAGATTAGATCTGCTGTATAAAAGTTGATTGAAAACATGTACTAATAAAAACATAAAATAATAAATGTTGTGAGTTGTAGAAATAAAAGCAGGACAACTACAGTTCTAAAATTCATCTGAAGAATCATCTAGTCTACTTCCTAAAAGTACAAATATCTAGCACTCTTATTTAGTACTTTCTCAGCCTTACATCTCTCTATCCCTGATTTATATTGAAGCCAAAATTCCAGAGAATACAGTAGGGAATAAGGCGGCAGCGGTGCAGTGATAGGGCCAAAGATTCTGCAGCAGACCTCAAGGTCTGTGCCAGCCACTTATCTGGACATGTGGGGTATGGCTGAGATTGACACTACACCCACCTACCTCCCATTGGTGAGAGAGGTGTTAGCACTGAAATGCTTGACTGTGTTCCACACAGACCTCTACCTCCTCCAGAATCTGCAAGATGTTGAACAAGGCAAAGAGGAGGGGAACTGAGATAGCTGCTGGCTTTTGTGACACTTCAAGCACATTGTGCTTCAGTGATGAACTAAGAAGTTACTCACAGGTTCTCCGCGAGCTCCATCATGCCCGGGTGTGCCTGGGGATCCTGCTTCTCCCTTTCAATGATTTAATAAAAAGAAACAGAGAATCCATTTTCAGATCTACTTAGTGTAATAACAGCATAAAATTTACATATTAAAGCATGCTAGACACAAACAGAACAATAAAACATTTTTGGATCATTGGTATCTATTCATGTCATCAACTCACATTTCCAAAAATCCAATAATAACTATTAAAAAATCACACACATATGTTTCTAATAAAATCATAAATTAACTGTTGTAATTTCACATAATCATTTTGTAAGTGTGATAAATTTGTACATCAGTCCTTCTCTTATTTACTTTGATTTTCATTTTCACTTCAAAATTGATCATCTTATTACACCTTATCTTCCCAGAGTTGAATTTTGAAATCAAAATAAAATTATCAATGTGAATGGAGTTACATATAGGCTATTCCTTAAAAACTGTCTGGTCCATTAATTCAACATTTGTATATTTAAAATAAATATATATAATGTATATTTTAGGTACGATCTGTCAATAATTTTTAATAGTTTTTAGCAAATACCTTTTAGTTGTTTACTCATTTTATTTAACTACATTATTATATATTCACTCTTCAGAGTATTAAAAATTTTCCCCAAATGAATCAATTGCCATTGTAGAACCACATGGCTAATTACTGGCTACTAAAGCAATAAATCACAGCTGATTATAGTCCTAAATGCACATTATTCACAAATTTTGTGGTCATCATGGTTTTTCTTCTGTCTAATCAGGAACTAGAGTGGTCCTTGAGCAATTATGCAGCCCTTGTTTTCTATCAGAGAGAAGTTTCATCATAGATGAGAGCAAGGGGTAAGTCAAACAAGGGATTTTTATTTAAAAGTTTCAAATACCTGAGCTGAAACAAGTACAAAGATGGAAGTTTCAAAACATGCATTAAATATGAAGCATATCTCACACTATTTTTAGTGTTTCACGTTCTAATAAATTTCTAAAAATTGTAGAAAATGAAGTGCAAAAGTACCTCTAAATCTCAACTACCATCAGCAGAGTTAGAAAAGTATTCACATCATCCTCACCCTTCACTCTTATGAATTGCTGCATTTCATTAGCATGGTGAATATCAACGAAAGCCAAAATATGTAATCTGTTCCACTTTTATCTATAAACACCACATGAAAGCTATAAAAGGAGCAAAGAATAATGCTTTCCTAAAAATTAACTAAATAACAGGGAATAAAGTTCTTGGTGGCCCACTGTTTCTACAGAAAGTTTAGGAAAATGTCATACAAAACACAAAGATATATTGGGGTCACTTAGTGCGGCATAATGGTTTGGATATGCCTGAAAAAGAAGAGCTCTGTATTAACTCCAAAGTTCTAGAGTCAAGTGCTACAGTGGCTTGTCTGAAGTCAACCCTTTCATCAACTGTTAGAAAGAAACATCCCAGTCCATGGTTCTCAAGTAAAGGCCCTCAAACGCTCTTGGTCACTTTCTCCATGTGGCAACATCAAGGCAGAGATCCTATTCCTGCCTGATGCCTTCTGAGTCCAAAGCTGGAGAAGGAAGCCTGAGCTGCAGTCTGAGTTCTAAGGTGTCTCCAGGCAATTCTGACACAGCAACTGAAAACCCTAACCCCATACAAATCTTTAGGCCACTTAACTCCCTACACCCGCATAGTACTGTCCCCTATAACACACTAAGCAAATCTGCAGTTTAGATCTCCTGCATGTACACTGAAGGGAGGAGGGCGGTCATCAAACAGAGAAACAATGAGTTTTCATGGCTTACTTGCTTAGGGAGATCTCTTTAACATCTATGTCTACTGACCTAACTTCTTTCTTCATTCTAATTAGGACTTTTTAAAAAAGTAATGAAAGAAGCTAGGGCTGTAATTGGTGGTAAAGTGCTCACCTATCCTGCATGAAACCGAAGGTCAGTCTCCAGAGCTATACCATGGACCCATTCATTTGAGCACAGCACAATCACACACACACACACACACAGTGCCAATTAGCAACTTTTGTGAACAATGATGTTCTAAATTATTTGAGGATTACCATTATTCTCATATCTTTTTTTTTCCCGGAACCAGGGCTTGAACTTAGGTCCTTGCACTTGCCAGGGAAGCACTTATTGCACTGAACCATCTCCTCAGCCCTATTCCCATATCTTGTTAAGAATGACAACCAGAATAATAAAGTATTAGATGAACAAGATATAATCCATTTTTATGATCTACATCACTAACTCATATTTCTTGGAGACTTAAACTTCAGAATGTGGACCCCACTTGATAACTCCTGACTCAGGAGCTCTTGTTCTGTGGTTATCGAGTTCTCAAAAGTCCTGAAAGTACTGGTCATAGGACTACATTGCACAGCACTGATACAGCCCAATTCACAACAGGATCTTACAGATGAATTCTGCTCCTCTACACTCTAAACTATGGTAGTATTGTATGACAGATACAGCTTTAAATCTAGGACTGACTTTCTGATGCTGCATTGCTGAGCAGATGCCTTGATGTGTATGTAAGTATTATTTCCTCACACATTCACCAAAGGAGGAAATATCTTTAAGTCAGCTTGCTTCTTTCTTACTTCCTAGGTACATGTGTGCAATACACAATGCCCCATCCTTGTCATGGAGCTGCATATGTATAGCACATTGAAACTCTTCCAACCTCCTGTTTTCTTCCCCTCCTCTGCCTCTTGGATCACCGTCCCCTTTGAAGAGATCTACATCCCTGTTTGTTTTTATATTGCCTGTCATACTCAGAATACCACCAAACATAATGTGAGACTCTCTTTCTCTACCCTGTAATCATTAGAGTATACTAAGCAAAGAAGAATGATGTATTCTTAAATGCTCACTTTCTTGGGAAGAGGGAATATCTGAAAAATTGCTATCAGAAGATTACACGGGCTAGTTATCACAAGATGAGAGCTAGCAATCTCTATCTAGGAATGTTCCAATCTTTTTAGGGTGTACATTTTTTCTCTTCTAGCTATAGTAGTAATTGAACCCTGGGCCTTCACACTGGACAATGTGCCCAGCCCTTTTATTTTTGATTTTACTTATGTTCTTGCTAATTACTAAGTTACCCAGAGTGGGCTCAAAAGTAGGATCTTCTTGATTCCCCAGTCCCATTGTGATGGAATTGCAAGGAAAATAAGTATAATTTGTAGTTACCATTTTTACCATCATTTTATATATTTGGGGAAGATTATTTTGGTATAAAACCATTTCTAACAATTTGGTGAAAGGAATTTTCATTAAATGATGGCTACACATTCTTGAACAAATTATTTAATATCTTTATTGTTTGGTTTTCTCATCTGAAAAAGGCTTTTTTTTCATTTATAACCAAAAATGATTCATGATCTTAATGACAAAATGCACATAAAGTGCTGAGAAAAAAGCAGGCATAGTATGGATTCAATACATATTTTTGGTGTAATCTACATTTCCTATCTTTATTATCCAGCTTAAACACCATATTTTATCATCAGAACAACTTTCTAAAGTTCTGATCCCTCAACCTCATTATGCTATACAAATTTCAAAGTTGAGTAAACCAAACTCTGAGTTGACTCAGACCTTTGCTTGTGTTCTAAGGATAGAAAGATACTATATTATAAACACACAGATTCAACTGGGTTTTTTTTTGCAGCATTTTTAATTCCTTCATCTTCTCACTACCATATTTTCTACATGTATGAAAAGATTATGGTACATACAAACTTTTATAGAATCTAAGAGACCCACAGCAGGACCGGCTGGGTGCATGAGTAATCAGTAAGTCCAGGAATATCAAATTGTCTGAAGCAGCAGTGAGGAGCCAGCAGCTGGGCTCTGGAGAGCTGCACCAACAGACAACCGTCTCAGTCCCCATATGCAGAGGCCAAGATCAGCTCCGCACCCAGCACGATTTTCATGAAAAACTTGGGTAGAAGAGGGAACATTTCTAGAAGCTCTTATGGACTGTCTCACAGAGCTGTAAACACCAGAAGTATTTTATTTATTTACTTTTTATTTTATTGAAGTACAAATATCAATGAGACAGTTTTAAGACACCTTAACAAGACGGATTCGATAAATTAGTACATTGCAAAGTGTTTTCATAAGGTTTTGGTATCGTACAAAGTGCATACATGGTATTATACTTAGAGACATTCTTATCAGTAAATTAAGGGAGTGTAGCTGTGTGCATATCTTATTTTTTATACATGAATTACATCAAATATTCATTAATTAATACTTTCTACCTTGTTATTTTCCTAGTGGATGACCATAGTACTAGAAGCCGACATAATATCCTGTCCAACCACCATTACTGCAAATCTTGCCTCTCATAGAATTATGTAGAAGCATGGCGCATCTATCCCAACTGTACTGTGCATACACACACATCATGATTCTTCCTTTCTATTCCCCTTCCTTTGATAGCCAAATCTTGGAAACAATCAAGATGGCCATCACATGAGGAATGGTTGAAAAAGATGTGGTATTTCTATATAATGGAGTAGTACTCAGCTATTAAGAATGATAAGCTTGAAGCATTTATATTGAAGTGGATGCCACTTGAACATATACTCATAAGTGAAATATGAGTATTTCACCAGACGCACATGTGTAAATATCATATAGTCTCCCTAGTATAAGAAGTGAAAAGAATATATACAAATAGAAATGTACAACAACAACTAAAACCAACTGAGTCAGATAAGGCAAAGTGAGTGGCATATGCAGCAGGTACTAATCAGCTTTTCTTCTAGATGGTTAACAACCTAAGTTCATAGATCAAAATTGGAGAAATAGAAGAGCCACAAGGCCAGCCAACATTTTGGCCCTAGCCTTTCAATATCAGCAAAGACTCAGGACATAGGAGAACCTGTACTGCAACAGCATGAAACTCAGTTAAGCCCCAAATTTTCTGAACAAGGAGATTATGGAGCCACAGAGGAAAGAGATCGAAGTTCTATAGTGTGCCTGGGGAGAGTCACTTGGAGAGGAAACTTTCTCTCAGGCTCTCACAGAGAGCAAACTGATCAAGCATTGGCCATGACTCATCCACATGGATGACACAGACAAAGGGTCTACCGGATTAAAAGATAAACCCTTAGGGGACTTTACTGACCGCATCAGGAACAAAAGCTACATCTTTTGGTATATAGGTCTTGCTTTATATAGGTCTTGACCATCCAGCAGCAAAGTATAAAAATGAGGTATACAACACAGCAACATAATAATAAGTTGAGTTGTAAATGGCTATGGTCAACAACTTCTTCAGATAACTCACTGTTGTTGTGGAATGCTGGACTGTGTTGGATTGTGTTTTTTTTTTTTTTTTTAAATAGAAAAGTTCAGGCACCTAAATTGGTTGAATGACAGTGGAGTGCCCATCTTTGACAGGTGTAGACAGACCTTGTTTGTGTTACTGGCCATTCCTTTCCTGTTTGGTTGGAAATAGTCTTGCTTTCTCCTTTATTTTGTGGTTATTTCTGTTTTTGGATTTTTTTTCTCTTCTGTCTTTCTCAGGTCTACTTTCTTTCATTTCCTTCCTTTATGTTCTTTTTTTCACTGTTTAGATTTCTTTTTCATTTTCTATTGATCCTCTTTTTCTCTTTCTTCAACTACTTTTTGAATTTAAATTTGCAAGTGAGTAAACATTGTCTCTTGCCTTTTTGATTATTCCATAACGTTCTATTTCATTCTTCCTTTCCTATGTCTTCCCCAAAACTCAAGCAATCATCCTTTGACATCCAACCTTGACTCTACTCAAGTCTGACCTTATTCACCACTTTATTCTGGCCTCTACCTATCTTAACCTTCCCATATCACCCTATAAAAGGATAAAAATTGCCACAGTAAGGGGAAAATAATTGCATACAACAAAAATGGCATAAGCTTGATTTTTTTAATGTAACTGTAGCATTTGCTCCTATGGTTAAAATTAATAGGTTAATGGTTACCCCAGTTTGTCACTAGTTAAGCTGTACTTAAGAGTATTGTTATCACTAACTATTGATCTACTCAGGGTGTTGTACATGTTATAATCAGTATTTTTCTCTCCTGCAGAATAATGCTGTGATTGTAATAGGTTACAAATACCAGCACCAAGAGATTGGGTGCTGAGCCAAATAGTAGCTTTGCATCCTTTATAAATTGGGAAGGTTGGTTCTTGCGATAGCTATAAAGACATCCTTGAAGAGCAGACATTTCCTAAGGAATCCTCACTATTTATAAAGCCATCATAGGAAATTGGCAAGCATCATCATAGAAAACAAAATAAAAGAAAAAATAATAAATGACAAGTTGTAGAAGCAAAATACCATTCCAGACTTCCAGCCCACTCAGAACAAGCCTGGAATATAGTGTGATAGATGGAATTGTAAACCCTGGGACTTCATGAAACAGTGACAACAGAAGATAAAGAAAATATAAATTAAAGGCCATAGAAAAATAATCTCTCAGGTAAAAAAGAAATGATGCTTAAAATCAAAGATAGTAGGCAAGAGATAGAAAACAAGAATAGATGAGCTTAGAAAAAATGACAGAAACAAAAAGTGCCAAACATAGAAAGGAAATGAAATCCATGAAACAAATGTAAACAGATATCCAAGAGATTAAAATATTCTTTGAAAGTATACACAACAGGCCGGATATAATTTCAGATCTTAAAGACAGAATTGAAATCAGTGATTATGAAAAGAAAGATATCTGAAGACTAGAGTGAGAAAAAAGTAATCCAGCAGATATAAAAGCAAAGATATCTACAACTAGACAAGAAAGCAAACAACATACTGGAATTTATAGAACACAATGAATGCAGTCACAAGACAGAAATTCATAGTAATGGATTTTCACATGAGGAAAATTTCACGAGCACCAACAACTTAATTTTGCACCATAAACTTCTAGAAAAAAAAGAGCAAGCCAAGCCTAAAGTCCATGAACAGAGGAAACTGTAAAGATCAGTGAAGAAATTAATGCAATGCTGAATAAACAATATAAAAATCAATAAACAGAAGAGTTGGCTCCTAAAGAATGTATAAATTTGACATGTATTAGGTAACATTGTAAAAAAAGGAAAGAAAAGATTCAAATTCATGCATTGAGGACTGACAAGGGTGAAATCACTACAGATTCTGTAAATATTCAGAAGATTATCAATACCTACTTGGAAAACATTTACTGTCAAAGAACGGAAAATGCAAAAGAAATGTACAGAGTCTTCAATTATATGAATCACTAAAGCTGAATCAAGAACATATAAAAATTCTGAATAACCCAATATCAGTTTATGAGATTGAAAATGTAATTAAAAACTTACTACCAGGGTCTGGACATATAGCTCAGTAGCATGAGTGCCTGCCTGGCAAGGCTGTCGCCCTAAGTTTGATTTCTGGTACCAAAACAAGAATTTACCAACAAATAAAATCCCAGGTCCTGATGAAGTCACTGCTGAATTCTACAAGAATGTTAAAGAAGGTTTAATGCCAATATTTCTCAAACTTTTTAATGAGATTAAAGGAAAAATAAATACTCCCTAACTCTTTCCAGGAGGCAAGTATTACCCAGACCCAGCCAAAAAAGAAAAGAACTAGAGGCCAATCTGGATGAACACAGATGCAAAAATATTCAATAGGATAACCATCAATCAGAATGTCACAAAAGAAGACAATTACACTGTGCAACTAGGTGAAATTCATCCCAGAAATATAGAGATGATTCAACTATACATTCAATAAATGTAATATGGCAGATCAATGGAGCCAAAGACAAAAATCACAAGATCATCTCAATCAATGCAGGAAAAGTTTTTTTGTTTTTTTTTAATTTTTTTTTTTTTTATTGCAGAACCAGAGATTGAACTCAGACCCTTGGACTTGCCAGGGAACTGCTTATTTTACTGAGCCATCTCCCTAGCTGCAAACAGATGTCTCCCTTTTTTTTTTTTTTATTTTTGCAGAACTGGGTATTAAACTCAAGCCTCCTGTTTGAAGTAGCAGAGTGTCCACAAATGAACACCACACTGTTAATATGCCTCCCTTTTCCTAACACACCAAATTCTTCAGTAATTAACTTCAGTGATTAAGGAACCAGCAACTCTGCTATCTATAGGGGGAAAACCTGCAAACTGGGAAACCTTGGCAGGCAAGCACTTACTCTACTGAGCCATCACCCAGGCAGGAAAAGCTTTTGATAGAATCCAGCATGCACTCATGATAAAAATCCTATAGAAGTACTGAATACATTCTTTACCTCAACCTGATAAAAACGATCCATGGAAAATCAACATCCAGCAACCATACTAAATGGACAAAAACTGCAAGCTTTCACTCTAAAATCAGGTACAAGACAAAGATATTTGCTCTCACCACTTCTATTCCATATAGTTCTGGAAATGTTAGCCAGAGCACTTAGACAAGAGAGAAATAAAAAAATAAGAATAGGAAAAGATAAAGTAGGTGACTTGATAATCTACATAGAAGAACCCCAAAGCTTCGAGAAAAGATCTGTACATTTCATAACCCAATTTAGTAGTATAATTGGGTACAAAGTCAACATTCAAAATTCAATAGCATTCCTGTACACAAACAACAACCTCACTGAGAGAGAAATTAGGGAAACAAACCCTTTCATGTAGCATCCAAAAATGAAATACTTAGGAATCAACCTAAAAAATAAATAAAAGATCTATAGATTAAAAATTATAGTACAATGAAAAAGGAGATCAAAGAGGATATTTTGCTCCTGGATAGGAACAACACATATAGTGAAAATGGTCATACTCCCAAAATTATTGTATAGATTTAATGCAATCTCAATCAAAATATCACCAGCATATCTCATAAATCTAGAGAAAATATTCCTAAAATTCATTTGAAAACAGAGGAAATCTAGAATAGCTTCTGAACAACAAAGGCAAGGCTGAAGTCATCACAATCCCTGGCATGAAATTCCATTACAAACCCACTGTGATAAAATCAGCATGGTAATTGCAGATCAATAGACCTGTGACATGAGTATATATTTCTTAGGTGAAGAAACATAGATAGCAAACAAATACATGAAAAATGTTCAACATCTTTGGTCATTTAAGAAATACAAATTAAAACAACACTAGGATTCCATCTCACCTAAGAAATAGTGGCTATCATAAAGAAGTCCATCTTTAAGAAATGCTGGAGGGGCTGTGGGAAAAAAGGAACTACTGTTCATGGGAGACTAGAATGGTACAAACATTATCTCAAAAATCTAAGATTGGAGGTCCATGCAACCCTGGTATTTTCCCAGAGGAAATAAAAACATACATGTGCACCAGTGCTTGTAGTCACACAATTTGTCATAAGGGAAACTTGGAGGCAACTCAAATGCCAGTCAACCAAGGCATCAATAAATAGGATATATTTTTATACACTGTACTACTTAGCTATAAATAAGGACAAATTTGACACTTCTATAGATAAATTGACGCAACTTGAGACCACATTCATAACTGAATATATCAGTCATGTATGTATACACATTGTATGGTCTCCCTTGTGTAAGAAGTCAAAAGTATAAGTAAGATCCAAAATGTACAACAGGTATTGGGAAATGGGAAGAAACTGTTCAAAGGGAAATAGAATTTGAATCGGGGAAAGGAGAAAAGAAACAAGGAAAAAGAAAAAGTTAATAGGAAAGGGAAAAGTAAAAGTAGATATGTAAAATAAATATATATGATACATAAAGATCATATGTAATATATACTTTTAATAAATAGTATATATAAATTATACATACATATATATAAATTATACATATATATATATATGTATATATATATATATATATCCACACCTACAACTTAGTAAAATTAGCTATATTACTAATTTCTATTAAATCACTGAAAAGGCTTGTGCTTATATTATTTGATCAGTTTTCATTCCCATATCTTATAATCTGATCAATTACTTTGAAAACAATAAGCAATATACTAATCATTATTATTCTCCTGTCGTGTACTAAACTTTGAATCACTGTATTGTTTTTTTTCTCTTTAAAATAAAAAAAAGTACAATCAACAATTCCTTGTTGTCTTACTCTTTTCTTATTGGTAAGACAAAATACTCAACACTCAAAGTTAAAGAGTTAAAGGTCTATCAAAGTCATAGTTGTAGAGCTTTTGGTCCATATTTGGTTGGCTCCAAAGTAGCATGGCATGGCATAGGGGCAGCAGTTCCTGGTGGTGTAAGACAGCAAATGCAGCCAGAGCAAAAGAGAAGAGCAAGCCTCTTTTTCTCTCATAATGTATGCAAGCTACCCATCCTAGGGTGGGTGTAATACTCACATTTCCAACCCAAACCCTGGACAGTGAACCAATCACAAATTCTAGGTTCTGTACCCCCAAAATCCATACTGCATGAGGGTTTGGTAAGATATCCAGGTATAACCACATCACTTGATTTCTCCATCCTTCCAATACAAAACAACTCCCACAGTCATAGAAAAGTGCAAGTCAAACCGACATACACCTATCTATTTCTCTTTTATCACCATGTGACAGGTTTCTCTAAGATAAGCTTATCTAACCCTGAGAAGTACTCTGATTTTCTGGACTTTCCAAGAAAATGGATTTCCTTATCTCAATCTAACTGTTCACTACACACCTCCCCTTGGAAGTAGCAGAGTGTCCACAAATGAACACCACACTGTTCTCATGCCTCCCTTTTCCTAACACACCAAATTCTTCAGTGAAGAAGGAACCAGCAGCTTTGCTACCTATAGGGGGAAAAAACTGCAAACTAGGAAACCTAGCAGGCCACCTAAATTTTATACTCATATTTGTCCAGATTCAAATAAATATGAGGTATTTCAAGCTGATGAATTGGCAGACAATACACAAATAAAATGAAAACACAAGAAGTGAGAATCAAAACATTTGAAAAATTTCCTCACAAAAATAAAGAACACAATAAAAATGGAACAAGGTACTTTTATCTGTGTCAACAAACATGCAAGCATTGTCAGATGATAAAAATTTAAAAATCAAAGATTCATAGTTCAAATTGAAAAAAAGCAAGTTTCAAGGTAAAAATCAAGAACTAAATTAACCGAGAAAATTAATACAAAATACTCTCGGTAGGATGAACATGTTAATTGAATTATTAGCAGAAAGCACCGGAGAGCAGATTTAACTTAAGGCATTTAAACGAGGCATAGTTGAAACTCTGTTTAAACATAATTTAAACATTTTTAAACCAATTTTAAAAATGATAATGATAGCAAAGTTGAATACTCTAAAGTGATAGAACTGTGCAGAAGTAAAAGAAGCCCTAAAGCTAACTGCTCAACACGTTTGGAGGTAACTGGAATTTTTGATTCTGAGTCATACTTAGATTATTAGAGTTTAAGTATAAAGCTGTGCCACATTTCTGAATTTCCACACAAAAAGAACAAATAGTTTACAAAAGAAAGGCGAGTTGGTTAGCATCAGCAACAAATATGATGATCACAGTCAAGTGATATTTCTAAGAAATTAACGGGAAGTAGTTACAAATAGTAAGATAAGGAGGGTTTCACATTTGGCCAAAGTATTACTCAAATTTCAAGTAATACTTGAAATTACTTGGAAAACGTGTCACAGTAGTAGAACTTAGGAGGACTGTACTCACAAATTCTTGGGAGGAATATGCTAACAAAGAAACTTCATCAAACTCAAGATGAGATGAGTTCGACTCAAGAGTAGGGCTTGAAAAGCAGAGAATAAGCACTAACTAAAATTAACTGCGGATTTGAAATAAAGATGAGGAGGGAGCTTAAACAGTCTATAAATATTAAATATGACAAAGTAGAAATGGTAAGAGAAGGGGAAAGCATAAAATTCATTAGTATTCACACCGTAAGGCATCATTTAAATTTAGTGTGATGAGGTAGATGTTTCAGCAAGGCAAAGGAAACTATGCCAGTTCTCAAAGGCACAGATACAGTGCACTGACATTAGTACAGAGACCACTAAAACAGAAATATAAATCTTCCTAAATGCCAATGACATTGAACAACAAGAAAAGGCAACTATTCATGTTGAGAAACAACGAATCTGTTATAACAAAATTATAATACATGTTATAACAGAGATGAGGCCAGAACTATTAATAAATAAAAGCAAATTTAATTAATCTATTAAAAACTGAAGGCTAAGGAGATAGCTGAGCTGTGTAAGCACTGCCTGGCAAGCTCAAGGACCTGGGTTCAATCCCTGGTACTGGCTACTGAAACTGGGCATAGTCGCACATGCCTGTAATCCCAGGCTGATAGAGGAGAATCACTACAAGTCTGAGCTGCACAGCAAGACCCTGTACCAGGTAAATAAAAGATTTTTAAAAACTCAAGTTGTTTAAAATACCAAAGATAAACACTATGCTTGATATAAGAAACACAAGCAAAACAGTTAAGAAGTTCAAGTTGATAATAGTAAAAATAGACATAAAATAATCAGACAAATATAATCAGAAAGAAGGTGTATAACTCTGTGATGCAAACAATATACAAGTTAAAGTTATTAAAAGAGGAAAACAATGGTAATTAGCATCTTAAGCCACAATTCAAAATGAAGAAATACTAGTGATGAGTACAAAACAAATAACAAAGAAAGGACTCCCTTGAAACAGGTTATAGAGGCCAATGGACTAACAGTAGAACACACAGATAGTACTCTCCAAAATAGGACAAGACATAAAAAAATCAGTATATTAACGATCAGATAAACTTTATAAAGATAGATTTTACAAATTCACATTGTTTTGCTCTCTAAAAATAGGAAGTTACTTTCTCATGTGCATAGAAAAATCATTTCTGAAAGTTAAATACATCGTAAGTCAAAGAAAAACTTCAACAAAGTCCATAAAGAAGAAATTCTACAAATAACATTCTCTGACAATGCAATAGAACAAGAAATTAGCAGCAGACTGAAAAATAAAAAATCAGTTGTTTGTCCTTTTTTCTCTTAACTTCTTACAAATTTCTTTTTTTTTTCTTTTCTCTTCGAATTTTTCATGTATATATCCAGTAACATGAATAACTAATTTGAAGACAACAGTATGCATTACAACAAATACCAAGAAATTCACATTATTTTATTTAGCGAAATTATGTATGATTTGTAACTTTTCTGTTTTAATACTATTTTTTATTCTCTTTAAAAAACAAAGAAAATCTTCAATCTAATACAAAACTAAAATCGCTTTTAACAGTGTTTAGGAAAAAGTAGCAAAAAACAAAATCACAGTATTTCTACCATAAAAACCTGTTATTTTCAATATCCTTATTTAATATTTTTAAAGAGAATACAAAATAGTAAATAAAATTAAAAATGATACATATTTTCACTAAACAAAATAAGAATTCCACAATGGCTACTAAATTGCATAATGTTATCTTCAAATTGTTTAGATCACCAGATATAAACATACGAAATAGGTTTAAAAAGTTAAAAGAAATTTAAAAAAAGAGAAGAAAAAAGAAAAAGTTAAGCATTAATTTCTCCTTTCCTCAGACCACCAGAAATCAGCAGTACAATGAGAGGCAATCTGCATATATGCATAAATGTATCTTTTTCCATTTTTTCATTTCTTCACTTCAGTTTTTCCTTCCCATTGAACAGATTCGTCTCCTGTCATAGTATCTATTGCACATTTCCAATTTTATTTATCCTTTCAGATTCTTACACTAGCAGGACAATATGAGGTTTGCAATGCAGGTCTGATTTATTATGGCCTCTAGTTGTATCCACTGACCTATAAAAGCATTCGGTTTATCTTTTCTCAGAGCTGAGTAATACTCTATTGTGTAAAACTGCCAAATTTTATATGTGCACCCATATTTACAACAGTGCAATTTGTCACAGCTAAATGCTGTAAACAATCCAAATGCCCATCTATTGACAACTGCAAAAACAATGTTAGTGAAGACACCACACGTCAGAATTGGGGGATACAAATAAGCAACAGAAAAATTCTTCACTTAAATCAAAAAAGGTAAGAATGGAACAAAAATAAATTGATGTAATTCCCACTATTTATTTATTTATTTATTTATTTATTTATTTATATCTTTTGATACAGAGTCTTGCTATGGCCTCAAACCATGATCCTTCTCTCTTAGCCTCCTCAGTGCTAGGGTGACAGACATATGCCACCGTGCCCAACTAATTCACAATTTTTAAAGATAGAAAAGTGCAGAGAAAAATCAAAAAAAGAAATAGTATAGAAAATATTTTATCTTATTTATAAACTTTTTCAAATGACACAAAATACTAATTTAAAAAATAGTATTAGAAATGATACAAAATTTCACTAAACAAAATTTAGTGATTTCAACAATGGCTGCTGTATGGCATGATGTTACCTTCAAATTAATTGTTTAGCTACCAGATATACACATGTAAATCTGATTTAAAAATCAGTAATTACATAAGTTATTTACATTAAAAGCTACATAAAATGAAAACAGATGCTTTAGAAACTTCAGATTCACCCTGTGCGTCAAGGCATTTAAGATGATGCTGACAGCCCAGACGGCAGCCTGCCTGGGAGGGAAGGATGAACACACAGGCAAATGGAACATAACTGAGGATCTAAGAGTAGTTGTGACATATATGATTACCTATTTGAAAAATCCTCATCAAAATACAAGTGGCTTTCTTAAAAGAACTAGAGAAAATTCTAAAATTAATACAGAAACACAGAGCTCCAGAATATCCAAAGCAGCCTTGAGCAAAAGGAGCAAGGCTGGAAGAGTCACAATATTAGATTTCAAAATACAAAGCTATAGTAATGAAAGTACAATAGTATGGCATAAACATGGAATAGAGGACACAGAAATAAAAACAAACTTGCAGTAATTTAACTCCAAATAAAGGAGAAAAATACATACACTGAAGACAATACAGCCTCCTGAACAAATGATGCTGGAAAATCTGTATATCCATCTGTGCAAAAATCTATTAAGAATCAAAGACTAGCTTGCAAGCTCCACAGACCATTGCCTGCTTAGGCAAACGCCCTGCTTCAATCCCTGGCATGTGGTGCTGGCCCCGCCCCCAGGATGCACTGAGATGGAGACTGAGGCTGGGCGTGGTGCTGCGCAAGTGGAATCACAACTTTTGGCAGGCTAAAAGCAGTTCTGAGTTCAACTCCCAGTACCACCAAAATAAAGGGGCGGGGGAGTGGAGGAAGGGCTGGCCAAACAGCTCAGAAGATTAAAGCGCCTGATTAGGCAGATGCAGGGGTCAGAGGTTTGATCCCTGAACTGCACTGTTGACCCTTCCCCGGGGCCCAGCTGAGACTTGAACTGAGACAGTGATTGAGACTGCACATGGTGGTATGCCCCTGTAATGCGAGCTCTTGGAAGTCCGAACACAGGTGGATCACTACAAGTCCGATCTACGGAGGGAGATCCGGTAGACACTTTCTAAAATACAAAAGAAAAGAAAGAAAGAAAGAAAATAGAAAGGGGGAGTATTAGAGAATAGGACAGGTCTCAAGGCTAGGAGAAAGGGTGATCAGCAAGATAATGGGGAGGAATGATCATAGTATTTTATATGCGAAATATTCCACTTATATATACCAATAGACCAAAATACAGCTCATTACACACACACACACACACACACACACACACACATATGTGTGTGTGTGTGTGTGTGTGATATATATATGTGTGTGTGTGTGTGTGTGTGTGTGTGTCTATAGTCCATGAATGAATATAATTCAATTTGAAGTAATGGGCTTCAATAAGTAGTGTTGTGATATTTGAATATCCACATAAGAAAAGACAAGCTTTGACTCTTTTCTCTCATTGCACATAGAAGGAATTAAAATAAATCACAGACTATAATATCATGTATGCACCTTGTACAATACCAAAACGTTATGAAAACAGTTTGCAATGTATTAATTCATCGACTCTGTATGGTTAAGGTGTTTTGAAACTGTCTGATTGACATTTGTATTTTAATAAAATAAAAATAAATGGAAAAAATATCTAAATGAAGATTATAAAGCTTTAGAAAATATTTATCAAAGGTAATGTTCTCAATAACACACATCAAGAATGAAGTGACCTCAAAATGCTAGGACAGTAATATATCCACCCTTTAAAATATTATCAGCTATTTAGAGGGATGAAATATTGAGATAGACCAAATTCAACATGGTTGAATCTTGAAAATGATGTGATAAATAAGAAATCAGTCTCAAAACCTGTGTATTGGATTTGCCCGGCATCTCCACAGAGCCCCTGCCCCCAAGTCCGCCAACTGAGGAGGAATTTTTCTGACTTTCCCAGCACCCCCACATGAGCTGGGTTTGGTGAGTGTGTGGGAGAGACTTTGGCTTCCCCCAATGCCCTCTGCTCCATCCAGTGACCCTGTCCCCAAGCTGTGAGAAAGTGGGAATTTTTCCAACTCTCCCGACACCACCATGAAAGTCTGATTCAATGAGTATGTGGCAGAGACTTTGAATTCCTGCCACACCCTCGCATGCTCTGCATCATCCAGAGCCTCGCCCCAAAGAACCGCCAGCGAGCAAGCAGTAGGCCTGAGACACCCCAGACTGGCCTGCCCTGCAACTCCCCGGAGCAACTGCCTCCAAGCACACCAAAAGAATACGAAATTTTCTGACCCTTCCAGGACCTGATCCACCCTCTCCCGGCCTTACGAGTGTGTGGCAGAGCTCCTGCGATCCTCAGTGCTCCCTGAACCAGGGACACAAAAGAGGGAACCACAGGCTCACATTTGTATGGGAAGAGCTGCAGCAAAAAGGAACTGAACACAACAGCTAGATGTAGGACAGGCATAACTGGATAATCTCAAATTTAACAGACTGGCACCTGAAACTCATAATGTGCTAAGGTCGTAACTGCATCAAAGCTCTACAGCACAGGTCAGAGGTCAGTGCTATACAAAATGAAAAAGACAAATAGCAAAAGGCAATCTCAGGTATCAAGTCCACCATTAAGTGCAGAGGACACTAGCTCAGCTGAAATGAATGAAGTAACAGAAGCAGAAGCAAAGAAACAACAGCAGAAAGGTATAGAGGAACTCATACCAGAATTAACACCTGAAATAAAAAAAGGAACTTTTGAATACATAGCATCTAAAATAATGAATCGAATCCAGAAACATATGGGGGAAACCCAATGCCCATGCAGAACAAGTGGAGAGAGCAATATTCCAACTGAAATGTATGACTTAACAGCATCAAAAGCAAAGAAACAATAGCAGAAAGGTAAAGAGGAACTTAAAGCAGAAATAATTTCAGAAATAAAAAAGAATTCTTTGAAATCATAGCATCTGAAGTAGAGAATCAGTTCCAGAAATACATAGAGGAAATCTAATTTGGAAAAAAGCACTTTGCAGTAAATGAATTGATAGCTACCTCTAAAGAAGACACTGATAAAAAAAAAATAGAGGAGATCAGAGATATGACAGATTCCTGGAATAAGCAATACAGAAAAGAAATGGATCGCATGATGCAGAGTCAAAGGGGTATAGAAGGACTAAAAATCTCATTCACAAGTCTATGAAACCATTTCAGTGAAAGCAAAGACAGAGTTTCAGATCTTGAAGACACTGGTGCAGCTAGTGAAAAGGTGAAAAGGATCTCTTAAAAATAAGGAAGATGCATGAAAAAATAATCCATCACCTGCAAGATGATGCCAAAATGAACAATGTAAGATTAATTAGCATGAATGAGAACGAAGGAGCCAATACAAATGATGTAAAAAGAATATGGGCAGAAGTAATCACAGAAAACTTCCCAAATATGAGGAAACAATCCAGCGTTCAGGTAACTGAAGCATACAGAACACCAAATAACTTCAACCCAACTAAAAACACACTGAGACATATAATATTCAAGATACCAGAAGTCTAACACAAGAATAATATACTGAAAGCTGCTAGAGAGAAGAAACAGATCACATTCAAAGGAAAATCCATCAGAATTACAGGCGACATCTCTACCCAAACGAGGAAGGCAAGGAGAGCATGGAGCAGAGTTCTTCAAGTCCTACACGAAAACAAATTCCAGCCCAGAGTACTATACCCAAGTGAAATACTTCTATGACAAAGAACAACTAAAGAATCTCATGATGATAAAGCCATCCCTACTCAGGCTACTGATAGATGTCATAGAGACAGACCACAATGACCAGAATTCCATGAATGAGAATGAAAGGAACCCACTAAACAGTGCAAAGAATTAAACACAGGATAAAAAGGAGAAACAACAGCAGGCAAACATCATGACAATCATAAGTCAACACATTTCAATTATATCCATCATTGCAAATGGACTCAATTCACCAATTAAGAGAAATAGACTGTCACAATGGATTAAAAAAGATCCAACAATATGGTATACACAAGAAACACACTTAACTCAAAACGAAATTCATAGACTTAAAGTCAAAGGATGGAAAACAATACTACATGCCCCATCACCTCAGAAAAAAGCAGGAATAGCAATCCTGTTCTGAGATGGTCTCAACTTCAAACCAAGAATGATCAAATGACACAAAGATGGCCACTATATGTTGGTTAGGGGAAAAATTCAAGAGGAAGAGGTAACACTCATAAATATCTATGATCCAAACCCAGGAGCACACAACTATGTAAGAAAAATCTTAATGGACATGAAAAAATATAATATCCAAGACCACAATCTTAACAGGAGGTCCTAACACCACCTTATGTCAAAAAGATAGATCAACTAGACAAAAAATTAGCAAAGAATTAGCAGAACTGAACCAGAGCTTGGGAAAAATGGACCTGGTGGACATATACAGAGTGTTCCACCCAACCACAGCTGAATACACAATTTTTTGTTTTCAGCTGGGTCATTTTCTGCAATAGAACACATACTGCTACATAGGTCATGCTTAAGTGACTGCAAGAAAACAGAAATTATCCCATGGATTTCATCTGACCACAGAGCAATGAGACTGGAAGTAAATAACAAGGAAACCAGAAAACCTCACTAAATTTATGGAAATTAAACAACACCCTATTCGGGAATCCATGGGTCACAGATGAAATTAAATGAGAAATTCAACAATATCTACAATTCAGTGAAAATTCAACCACAGTTTACTGGAATTTATGCAATATGATGAAAGCAGTTCAGAGGGAAATTCAAAGTTATGAACTCACACATTAGGAAAACAGAATGGAAACAAATAAAGACCCTAATAGTACACCTCCAACATGTTGAAAAAAAGAGCAAACCAAACACAGAGCACAAAGATGGGAAGAAACCATAAAGATTAGAGCAGAAATTTGTTCAATTGAGATGAAGAAAAGAGTTCAAAGAATCCACAAATCAAAAGCTTGGTCTTTGAAAGACTGAATAAAATTGGTAAGCCCCTAGCTAACCTCATTAAAAAGAGGAAATGAAGAATTCAAATATATGCATCAAGGAATGAAAAGGGTGCAATCACCACAAACCCAGTGGAAATTAGAAGATTATAAATAGCTGCTTTGAGAATATTTACGTTCACAGAACAAAAGACAGAAGAAATGGACAGATTCCGTGAAAAGGTACAAATTACCAGAACTGAATCAAGAAAACATAACAACTATAATAAGCCAATAATAGCGAACGACATATAAAAATGTAAATTAAAAAAGATGGCAAAATAAAGCCGAGGTTCTGATGGATTCACAGCTGAATTCTACAAGAAATCTATAGAAGATGTAATCCCTACACTCCTTAAACTCTTCACTGAAATTAAAAAGAATGCAGTCCTCCAAAACTTATTTCTGGAGGCAAGAATTATATTGATTCCAAAACAAGGGAAAGACACAATGAAAAAAGAGAACTACAGGCCAATCTTGCTCATGAACATAGATGCAAAAATCCTCAAAAAGTTCTAGCAAACAAAGTACAGCAAATCAAGAATATACCATGACCAGGTAGGATTCATTCCACAGATTCAAGGATGGTTTGATATTCAAAAATCTATAAATGTAATACAGGATATTAATAGACTGAAATCTAAAAGCCTCATGATCATCTCAATTGATGCACAAAATGTTTTGAGAAGGTCCAATACTCATTCATGTTCAAAACCCTACAGAAAATTGGAGTAGATGGCCTCTGTCTCAGTTTCCTAACAGGTTTCTATAACAACCAAATGGCTAATATAATTCTAACCCGGAAAAACTGAAACCTTTTAGCTTAAATCAGGTATAAGACAAGGATGTCCTCTATCACCCCTCCTTTTCCATATAGATTTGGAGTCATTAGCAAGAGCCATTAAAAAAGAGGGACAAATAAAAGGAATAAGAATAGATAAAGAAGAAGTTAAATTACCACTATTTCCAGATGACTTGGAAGACCCAAACAATTCCACGAAGAAGCTACTAGAATTGATACAGAAATTCAGTAGCACAGCAGGATACAAAGTCAATACTCAAAAGTCAATAGCATTCCTCTATGCAGATAACAAGCACACTGAGAGGGAAACTATAGAAACAATACCTTTTACAATAGCACCACGAAAAATGAAATACCTTGGTATTTACTTATCCAAAGAAGTCAAAGAACTTTTAACAGACTATTACAACACACTAAGGAAAGAAATCATTGAGGATTTCACAAACTGGAAAGATATTCTCTCCTCATGCATAGGAAGAACCAACATCGTGAAGATGGACATATTCCCAAAATTGTTGTACAGATAAAATGCAATCCCTAACAAACTGCCACCAACATACCTCCCACACATCGTTCCTAAAATTTATTTAGAACCACAAAAGACCTAGAATAGCAAAAGCAATCCTGACTGACAAGACTAGGCAGGAGGCATCACAATTCCTGAAATTATACTACAAAGCCACTGTCATAAAATCAACATGGTATTGGCAACAAAATAGACCTGAGGATGAAAGGAATCGATTAAAAGATGCAGAGGTCTCTGAAAACACACTCAGCCACCTGATCTTTGACAAAGGGGCCAAACATGCTCACTGGAAGAAAGATAATTTCTTTAACAAATGGTGCTGGATTGTTTCCAAGATTTTGCTATCACACATTGTGCTGCTATAAACATAGGTACACATATATCGCTATGATACAATGTTTTCAGTTCCTTTGCGAAAATTCCCAGTCGGGGGATAGCTGGCTTGAATGGGATTTCTAGTTGTACTCTTTTGAGGAGTCTCCACACTGACCTCCACAATGGTTGTACCAGTCTACATTCCCACCTACAGTGGAGAAGTGTTCCCTTTTCCCCACAACCTCTCCAACATTTGTTGTTGCTTGATTTCCTTATGATAGCCATTCTTTCAGGAGTGAGATGGTATCTTCAGGGTTGTTTTTATTTGCATTTCATGGATGACTAGCGATGTGGAGCATTTTTTCATATATTTATTTGCTTCTTTAATTTCGTCCTTTGAGAAGTGTGTATTCATCTCAGATGCCCATTTCTGAATTGGGTCTTTAAATCTGAGGGTCCTGTTATATCTTAGTTCCTTATATATTCTAGACGGTAGACCTCTGTCTGATTGCTTATTAGTTAGGATTTTTCCAAAATTTGTGGGTTGTCTTTTCACTCTGTTGACAATTTGTTTTGACATGCAGAAGCTCCTTAAGAAGAGTTAGTTGAATGATAATGGAGTGCCCATCTCTGACAGGTGTAGCCAAAGGAAGGGGTATAGAAAGGAAGAATCATGATGTGTGTGTATGGACAGTACAGTTGGGATTGATAACGCTGTGCTTCTACATAATTCTGAGGGGCAAGATTTGCACTAATAGTGGTTGGATAGGATATTATGTCGGCTTCTAGTACTATGGACAACCGCTAGGAAAATAACAAGGTAGAATGTATTAATTATTGAATCTTTGATGTAATTCAGGTATAAAACATGAGATATGCAAAGGGCTACAGTCTCTTTATTTACTGATAAGAGACATACAGTATAATAATGTCTGCAAGTATAATATCATGTATGCACCTTCTATGATACCAAAACATTATGAAAACAGTTTTCAATGTATTAATTTATGAAATCCATCTTGTCACGTTATCTTAGAACTGTCTCATCAATATTTGCACTTCAATAAAACAAAAGTAAAATAAAAAAAGTAAAAATAAATAGTGCTGGAAAAACTGGCTTTCTACATGCCAAAAACTAAAACTTGACCCAGGTATATCACCATGCACTAAGCTAAAGTCAAAATGGATTAAAGATCTAAACATTAAAACAGAAACACTCAATGTCCTTGGAGAGAAAGTAGAAGGAACCCTTGAAGACATAAGGGTAGGCCAAGAGTTGTTCAAAAAACATGTATTCCGGGCCAGGCATGGTGGCGCATGCCTGTAATCCCAGCACTTGGGAGGGTGAGGCAGGAGGATTGTTGTGAGTTTAAGACCAGCTGAGCTACAAAGTGAGCTAAAGGCCAGCCTGAACTGCATAGTATGACCCTGTCTCAAAAAGACAAAAAAAAAAAAAAAAAAAAAAAAAAAAAAAAAAAAAAAAAAAAAAAAAAAAAAAAAAAAAAAAAAAAAAAAAAAAAAAAAAAAAACAAAAACAAAAAAACATGTATTCGCATGGGAAACATTTAAAAGAATTAACTACTGGGCTCAACTCTTCTTGAGAAGTTTCTGCACATCAAAAGAAATTGTCAACAAGTGAAAAGAAAACTCACAAAATTTTTGAAAAAAATCCTAATAAGCAATCGGACAAAGGTCTGCTCTCTAGACTATACAAAGAACTAAGATATATTAGGGCCCTCAGATTTAAAGACCCAATTCAGAAATGAGCATGTGAGATGAATACACACTTCTTAGAGAACAACATTAAAGAAGGTAATAAATATATGAAAAATGCTCCACATCGCTAGCCATCCATGAAATGCAAGTTAAAACAACCCTGACATACCATCTCACCCCAGAAAGAATGGCTATCATAAAAAATTCAACCAATAACAAATGTTGGAGAGGTTGTGTGGAGAAGGGAACCTTTCTCCACTGCTGCTGGGATTGTAGACTGGTACAACCATTGTGGAGGTCAGTGTGGAGACTCCTCACAAAAGTAGGACTGGAAATCCTATTCAAGCCAGCTATCCCCCTACTGGAAATTTTTCTGGAGGAACTGAAAACATCATAGCATAGTGATATATGTGTACCTATGTTTACACCAGCACAATTTGTGATAGTCAAATCTTGGAAATAACCAAGATGCCCATCATATGAGGAATGGTTGAAAAAAGATGTGGTATTTCTATGCAATGGAATATTACTCAGCTATGAAGAATGATAAACTTGAAGCATTTATATTGAAGTGGATGACACTCAAACATATACTCATAAGTGAAATAAACCAGACATACATGTACAAGTATTGTATAGTCTTCCTAGTGTAAGAAATCTAAACAAATACAAATAGATATGTATAACAGCAACTAAAAAGAATTTAGTCAGGTAGTTAGGGTAAACTGAGCTGCATATGTTGCAGGGTAGTAATCATCTTCTGTCCTGGATGTTTAACAACCTAATTTCGCAGATCAAAAATGGGATAATTGGAAGGGCTGCAAGGTCAGCCAACATTTTTCTCTAGCCTTTCATGGTCCGCGAAATCTCTGGACATAGGAGAACTCAGTTGTGCCCCAAATTTTCTGATCAAGGAGATTATGAAGCCACAGAGGAATGTGATCGATGATCTATAGTGTGCCTGGGGAGAGGCACAGGGAGAGAAAACTTTCTCTCAGGCTCTCACAGAGAGCAAACTGGTCAAGCAATCACTATGACTCATCCACATGGCTGACACTGACAAAGGATCTACAGAGTGAGGTTACAGGTTAAACCCTGAGGGGACTTGACTGTCCTCATCAGATACAAAAATTACATTTTTGGTATGTGTGTCTTGCTTCATCTTGGTCTTAACCATCCAGCAGAAAAGTATAAAAATGGGTTATATAAAATAAAGACATAATAATAAGCTGAGCTTTAAATGGCTCTAGTTCACAACTTCTTCAGATAACCCACTATTATTGTAGACTGCTGACCTGTGTTTGATTGTTTAGCTGAGTTCAGACACCTATAATTAAATGACAATGGAATGCCCGTCTTTGACAGGACCAAACAAATAATGGAGATACAAAGGAAGAACCATTTTGTGTTATATAAACAGTACAGTTAGGATAAATATGCAGTACTTCTGTATAATTCTATGAGAAGAAAGATTTGTGCTAATAGTGTTTGGGCAGGATAATCTGTTGGCTACTTGTACTATGGTCAACCACTAGCAAGACACCAATGCAGAAAGTATTAATTATTGAAAGTGTCCTATAATTCAGCTTTAAAAATTTAAGGTAAATATACAGCTACATTGTCTTAATTCATTGATTAGAGGCATCTGCTCTAATGGCATTAGTAAGTAGAATATCAAGACTGAGCATTGTATGACAAAAAACCACTGCGAAAATTATATGCAATGTATTAATTATTGAATCTGTCTTCCCAATTTGATTTGACACTATCTCATTCATATTTATTCTTCAATAAAATAAAAAAAACCCAAAACTGTATTTATTTATTTATTAGTTTTTTAATGTATTTAGTCCAGGGTCTATAGGGTCTCGCTACACAGACTGGACTCACAGTGTTCCTGCTGTTTTCAGCCTCCCAAGTCCTGGGATTACAGGCACCCACCACAAATCTCATTTGCTGGCTCATGGTGCCCTGGGGGCAGGGCAAGCACAGCGTGCTGGGGATCAACTGCTGGTCGCCAAGCCTGCCTAAGAAGGTGCTTTGGTCCACTGAGCTATCTGGCCAGCCCTAAAAAACTTTGTAATTACAATATGAGTAATCCATAGAAACAGAAAAGACAGTAGTTGTCTAGGGATGAATAAAGAAGACAGAAGCTTGAAGGGCACAGGGAAATGACTGCAAACATACACAGGGTTTTTCTCTGGGGTATGGGTAATATCTGCAAGTTAAACTGTGGCTATGCATGCTTAGAATTATATTATAAAACATTATACTGAGTATAATATGCAGGAAGATAAGGGTCAAAAAATTTACCAAATGTCATGTAGTTAGAAAAAGTCATTAAAAGATAAAGGTCTAATTTGGTTCTATTTTTTAACTTCTACTTTCTTTAAAACCTGCAGTCCATTTTCTTGGCATATATGGATTTACACTAACAAAATACAAAGAAACGTTAAATCAATCCTAGTTTGTAAGTATGGAAAAATCTAATTAGGTACATAACTCATAAATAGGGGCCATGATGGTTTTATTCTAAGAAAAATCAATGGGGCCAGGGAATGGCTCAGTGGAATAAGTGCTTCCCTGGCAAGCACAAGGGCCTGAGTTCAAACCCTGGTTCCGAGAAAAAAAAAAAATCAATGAAGTCTGACAAAGAGGTAGAAAATGCAATCCAGTGGAACATAATAAACAACAGAAAATCAAGCTCTTTAAAATAGGTCTAGTAATTTACATTTGCATATACATTTACAAAAATTATTATCTGCAGTCTTGAGGAGGAATCATAGAGAATTTCAACTAAATGGGTGATTTTCCAAGGGGAAAAAAACTATCAACTATGACAATATGGAATGGATTTCTGGGCAAGTCTGAGCTTCAGAGGACTAAGTCCACTGATACACCAAGTGGTTCCTTCAGCTCGGATGGATTCCACAAGTGCAGTCCTGAGAGAGCCAAATCAGCTGTAGTAAGCCCAACAAATGATTGGTAGGATTGCTGTACACACCAGATGCCCTGTTCTGGTTATACAAAAGCCCTCTCTGCACCACTGAAAGATGACTTCTGCTTGATATGTAGTAAATTAAAAATGTTTTATAAGAATATCACGGCAGCGCTTAACCACCGTCGTCAGCTTTGTCACTTCGCGATCCCTCATGCTCTAATTCCCCAATCTGCATCTCATACTGTTTAAGAGGCAGAGATGTTTAAGGGTTAGGGAAGAAAGTGTGGCCCTGAAACCTTAAACCTGTGATAGACGGTGCTAAGAATTCCTGCCTGTAATTCACCAAGTGATCCAGCCGGAATGGGTTATCAGTGATTCTCAAATTTCAATATACCTTGGTCTTTTTCTCACATATAGGAGTTCATGATCAACTCAAAGGAAAGTCAGTGTCATTCTTAGATTAAATTCAAAACTTTCATCTTTTTAATTTATTCTAATGCTATGTAAAACATTCCAGTACTGATATATCCTTCTAATGTTCATTCACAAGGCAAAGAAATGGTTTTCAATTTGTTTTATTTTAGCAAATACCTTGAAGCCAGGACTACCCATTAATCCATCTTTTCCATGCCTTCCTGGTTCTCCCTGAAAAATAAATCCATGTGTTTTTAACATATTTTTGCACTGATTTTTCTTTTTGTAAAAAAGTTATTATACTTTTTTAGTTTAAGCTAAGATACTCAAGAACACTTTTTCACATTATACTCACAGGATGTCCAGGAAGGCCAGGAAAACCATAATTCCCCTTTTCACCTTTTGCACCCTGTATTAAAAATAACATTAAAAAAATTCATTCAATAATGTTTCTGTTTTAAACTTATGAGAAAAGCTCTCAAGCTAAGCTCATCTTGGAGTGCAGAACTGGCAGAATGGCAGATCACGATGCCTCTACAACATGCGTTAAGGCATGATTTCATTCCAGCCTTGTGGGCACAATGCAAGACAAAGAAATGAAAATGTTGATAGATGCAGAATTAATACTTTAAACATCCAGACACAGATGCCACACCTTGGCAAACTTAAAAAAGCAGTGGGTATTTTCAACACCAAGCATGCACACTTCCCTAAGTATGATGAGGCACAAAGACTCAAAGCACAGATTGTCAGTGGACACAATTTCAGGCAGATTCGCTTCCCAAGGAATCTGCACTGTGAATGCTGCTTAATTGCAATTAAAATAACATGAAGCATTTCTATAGGATATCATCCACAGCAGTCACCAGACAGTTTTCCTCTGTTTGTTCATCATTTTAAGTAAGGTTGAGCAAAGATGCAACGCAACTTTGCTACTTTCAGCACATTAAAGGGTCCATGTGGGTACTCTGTTGTAAAATCCATACTTCCCTTCATGTGACTCTCCCCAGGCACACTATAGAACTTCAATCTGTTTCCTCTGTGGCTCCATAATCTCCTTGTTCAGAAAATTGGGAGCTCACATGAGTTTCATGATGTTGCAGTACAGGTTCTCCTATGTCCTGAGTCTTCGCTGACCTTGAAAGGCTAGGGCCAAAATGTTGGCTGGCCTTGTGGCTCTTCTATTTCTCCAACTCTGACTTGGGATCTTAGGTTGTTAACCATCCAGAAGAAAAGCTGATTAGTATCCTGCAGCATATGCCATTCGCTTTGCCTTATCTGACTCAATTGATTTTAGTTTTTGTACGTTTCCTTTTGTATTTCTGCTTTTCGCTTGTTATACTAGGGAGACTATATGATATTTACCTTTTTGCCATAAAATCCAGGCAACCCTTTATCTCCTCTTGGGCCCATTTCACCCTAAAAGACAAAATTAACAGTATTGAATTTTAAAGAAAGTAAATATTTCCCTTAGAAGAAAAAAGAACACATTATAAATAATAGAACATTCTAAAATCAAAATAAAATAATTTTACATTTATGTACTAAAAGTCATGCTGTACAAGCTTTAAAAGGATGAACAAGTACTACAACAGGGCTTATATTTCATATTTTAAGGTTGAGAGAACTAATATATAGTAGATTATACACAATGTATACAGTAAACTTGTTCATGTATTGCTAAATGGGGTACAATATAATTATACATTTATAATTGTAAACTTTAAAGATTTTTAAAATTATTAAAAATATGTAAATGGTTATATTAATTTAACCTAATAAGTTTCTTTAATATACTTATGTTTATATTTATCTATGAGAATTTACTTAAAACACAATTGGAATATAAACATACTTTCATCTTAATTAAAATATGGCATCACTAAATTTATAAGAGTTTTATTCAACCTTTAATCCCGGCATCCCATGAAGACCAGGAAAACCAGGAAGCCCACGGTCACCCTGAAAATAAAACTGAAATTCATTAAAGAAAAATATTCCAAGAATTACAATATTCTAATGAATTTAATGTAACAAATGTTAAATTAATAAATTCACAATTATCAAATTCATTAGAAACAAGTCTAGCACCATTTAAATTTTTATTTCTATGAAGTGCTGAATTGTCAGCAATCCTGAATTGTCATTTATTCTGAAAGCATCGTAGAGTTTTATAGGACCAAGACAATGAATAAATTGAAATGGGTTTACAGACAATAGTCTCTGGAGACAGTCAGCCTTTATTGACCCATACAGCTCAGTAATGACAGAACCTAAGCTGAAAATTCAACACTCTAAGAGTATGTGTGCTTTTTATAAATGTTAAAATCACAAATTTACAGTGGCAAGTATCTGTTCAGATGCATCTACAAAGATTAAAATCCTTGTATTATCTCAAGAAAAAACAGGAAGAGCATTCTAATTGCTGGGCACAGTTTGTACATAGCAGTGCAAGAAGCATCAGACACTGTTGCTTTAGCTTCAAACTGTTAGAGGCAAAGACATAGTTAGGAGAGAAACAATAACTATCACTCGGCAATCTGGGTTAAGCTCACTTTTGTGTTGGGAAATGAAGATACTTCAAACGTATAACTGTCTTACTTTTGATGATAGAGGAAAAAGATTTGATTCATGAATTTGATATAGGTATAGTTTTTCAAAAGGTTATTCATTCATATGTTTTAAGGAACAATATAGTTATTCAAGGTTTATAAAACTCTGAAAAAGCAATTATCATTACTTTCAAGTTCCAAATGTCTGAGTTCAAAATGCTAAAGAAATGATTGCATTGCACCTACATTTTATTTTTCACCATTATCTGCTGCTTTCACACTGTGAAGGAAGTGAGTTAGCTTCTGAGAATGGAGGGTTAACTCAGTTCTTCTAAACCTCCCCTTCGAACAAGCACAAATCCCCTTAGCTTTTTCAGTTTCAGTTAAATCAGCAGTCAGAGCAATTAATATTCATAGTTATGCCTCAAGTGCACTCTAGTTACTTGGCTTCTCTCATCTAAATGTTTATTTTTCTGAGAATGAAAAAAAAATGCCTTTCTTGTTTTACTGATTCCCTGTGAATGTTTTGCTATATTCAACATCAAACTTCTTTAAATTATCAAAATCATTTTTGAGCAGTCATATGTATTGAAAATTCCCTATTCTTTAATAAGTCTCAGAGCTACATTATTTGTTTCTGTGTAGGACTGTTCTTCCTTATGTCTGTGTTTAGTCCTTTGTTCAGGGGAACAACAACAGCTTCCTGAACAGGAACTGATGGGAGCTAACTTTCTGGTACAGTTTATTTCTGAAAATATTTTTATTTTCATTACTTCTCTTTCCTTACTTTATTCTAATGTCTTTATTCCACTATTATCTGCATTTCATGTCACATGTAAAAGGAAAATTTGATTTTTTTCCTTTCAGAGTTTAGAAGGCTTTGCCCTTTCTTAACTGAAATGACCTTAGTGAGATGTTTAAAGTCTTCTGATTCTTGAGCACTTCTACAGTGTCTGTTTTGGGATTGCAGGGTTAGAGGATGATGGATTTTTTCCCTTGTGTATCTTTCTTTTTTTCAGGTCTTCAAATTTTGTTAAGATTCTACGCTGCCATGGTCTAAAATCATTCATTATGCCAGACACTCTGTGGCCATTCTCATTACACATCCAACCATGTTCCAACATATACCAAGTGACCTTACAGTAGAAATAAGTACTGAGTAGACAAAATGCTGGTGCTTTGATTTAAGCACAGATCAACCCCCAAGTGTCTGTCACTTGTAAATGCCTGGCAAGCTGGGATTCAAGGCTACGGATAGCAGCCTCTTTCACAGGTGCCTTGTTCGTTGATCCCTTGCTTCGGATCTTATTGGCTAGAGTTTGTGTCAGACCTCTGAAGCTGTATTCATCAAGTCTTCTCATCGTTTCTTTTGGCACCAACCCATAACATACAACACACACAGATCATCTTCTGAGAAGAGTCACACATAAAGTGCATGGTCATTCCAAGTGACAAACCATGTGGGTTACAACCAGCAAGGCCACAGAGAAGGGACTGTCCAAGGCCTCTGGTGTTCATGCTATTCACAGCCTGCTGTGCGTGCTGGATATGTCTTCTCCACTGGTTTCTGGCTTTTATTTTGTTCTATTCCCTTTTTTTCCACTTTCTTTCTCCTTTTGGAATGGGTTAGTCTGTGTCATTGTATATTAGAAGTATTTAACTTTTTATTTTCAGAGAGGGTCTCACTATGCAACACAGGCTGGCCCTGAACAACTCCCAGCAATCCATCTGCTTCAGCCTCCCATAGCTGTGATAATAGGCATGCACCACTATGTCTGGCAACATTCTCTTTTATTTGTACAAGGCATCACAGCCACAAGTCTACCTTGAGCCTCAATGGAAACCTCATACTTGGACTTTTAGTGTTGCTGAAATTGTTAAGATTTTGTCAGCTCTTAGACATGGACTTCATACAGTATACGTATTGAGATGGACATGAACCTTTTGAGTGCAGGGTCAGATGCCATAGTTTAGGATTAGAGTGACCTCTAAAGCTTTCATGTGATGAGAGGTAGGTATTTTAGAAAATGAATGGATTATTGGGACCATTATGTTCATCATTAGTTCATTATTGCAGACTTCATTGCCCAAAGTGCCAGCTATTAGGTGGCAGGGCCTTGTTGGAAGAGGCACGTATATGGTCAGGGCAAGTGTTCTGAACATATACTACCCTCTCGGTCTACTCACTTTACCCTGATTCCTGAGTGTGGGTGAGTGTCTTTCTTCTCTCATAAACTTCGACTAGATTTCTGGTCAACCCTGGAGTGGGTCAGGTGTCCATGGACCATGACCTATGAAACTGTGGGCCAAAATAAATCTCTCCTCTGTAATTTGTGGGTGCTGGATGTTGTGCTTCAGCAACAATGTAAGTGACTAATACAACTGGTATTATAATTATCATTTGTTATATTTGACAAGCTACTATTAAAAAACATATGAGCTTCCAGAAATTTGGCCAGTTTGTAAGCAGTAAGTAAAAAGAACCAACTATGTCTAAATATACTATATATACAAGGTACTTTTATCTCACCTGTGATAGGTAAATGACAGAAATGGAAAATGGCTTTAACAAGTAGAAGTGCAATTAAAATGCAGCTCTGGGAAAGATAAATCAAAGATATGGCTTGAACAGCATTCTTAAAATTTATGAATCAATCAAAGTGACTCCAGTGAATCCTACCAACACAGATATACAGTTTACCAAAAAGAAACTGATGAATCGATATGGGATGATGTAGATCACCTGTTACTCAGAGCAGAGAGGTACACACGAATGGAGCAACATCCTGGTGCTGCTATGAGCCAGAAAGAAAAGTCAAGGACGCAAAATTGCAATTGTATATCACATATGCACTAAGTGCTTTATGAAGGAACTATGCCTATTAGAGAATTACTGTGTCTGCACTGTTTTTAATGTCTTCCTGGACTAGCCAATGACCTTAGATAAGACACAGTAAAAAGGTAAAAATAAAAGAAAGTAAACACATTGCCTTTACATGGGATCACACAGCCATTGAACGCCATGGCACAACCCATACTCCTAGCACTTTGCCAGGCTGAGGCAAGAGAATTGCAAATTCATGTCTGCCCTGGGAAATCTAGTGGTTCAGCAAGACCCTGGCTCAAAATATTCGCTCTGGGGTGTAACTCATTATGAAAGCCCTGGACTCAATCACAAGTACATTAGGAAGAAGGAAGCAAGGAAGGAAGGAAGGAAGGAAGGAAGGAAGGAAGGAAGGAAGGAAGGAAGGAAGGAAGGAAGGAAAAGAAAGAAAGAAAGAAAGAAAGAAAGAAAGAAAGAAAGAAAGAAAGAAAGAGAATGCCAGTATATCTTAAGCCCTAAGATAATTAAACAGTAAATATTCTCACTGGTGTTTTCAAGTACAAATATACAAAACATTTTTGTATACATAAGCAATAACCAACATAAAATAGTTATATTAAGGAACACATTACGGAAAGGTTCCTATTATAATAATATATTAAGAAATATAATGTAATTAATGTACTAAAGAAAGGTTCCAATTATAATAAAAGGAAAAGACATAAGGATTGTTCCATATGTAATAAACATAAGTCATATGCAGCATCAATACAAAGAAATCCTTTTAACATCATTGGAATAAGCACTTCCCTGGTAAGTGTAGGGACCTATGTTTAATCCTCAGTTCCGAAAAAAAAAAAAAAGAAAAAGAAAAAATTCAAAACAATAAAGGAAAAAGAAATATAAGCCACAATCATAAATAGGAAAATTCATATTTGAAGAGATGTAAATCCTTCTAATATGAATTCACAAATTTAAAGGAATCTTAATTAAAAAGGAAAGAAGACGTTTGCCTGGCAAGTGCAGGGTCCTGAATTCAATCCCTGGTACAGCAAAAAAAAAAAAAAAAAAAAAAAAAAAAAAAAAAAAAAAAAAAAAAAAAAAAAAAAAAAAAAAAAAGAAAAAAAAATATAAAGAAAGCATTGAGGTACATCTTGAAAAGCACTCACTCAAAAGATAGCCAGGAAATTTTTGATTATAAATAATTACAAGGAAAGATCAGCCCTGCCAATATACTCAATCATATTATAAAGTAACAATAATTATGACAATTTGGTAGAGGAAAAGATGTAGACATATCAATGAAATGTCAAACCAAAGTGAAACAGGAAAGGTGTTTTTTTTTTCAAATAAATGGAATAAAAGTGATATTCTATAAGTATTAAGAAAGAAAGAGAACAAAAACATGACTTTAACTTTACTCCAAAAATCTAAATTTTAAAGGTTATAAATACATAGTTACAAAAGTAAATAATTATATTCAAAATGCTACAACGTAGAACTTTTCTAAGTTCACATAAAATTAGGGGATCATTGTACACATAAAATTTAAACATTCTCAGGCCAGCCAAATAGCTCAGCAGACTAAAGGGACTGTAAACAGACCCAGGGGTTGGGGGTTCATTCCCGGCCCTGCCATGCCAGCCCCGCTCCAGGGCCCGTGGAGATGACAATTGAGAATGCGTGTGGTGTTGCCCACTTGTAATACCAGCTCTTGGGAGGCTGCAAACAAGCAAATCACTACAAGTCCGATCTAGTAGTGAGACACTGAACACCCTGTAGACCCTTCCCTAAAATGCAATCAATCAATCAATCAATCAATAAATGAAGTTTCCAATATAGCCTAATTAAATTTTCACTAAAACATATTATTTCATATGATGTAAACATAATATATCTCCTTAATGCTGGAAAAGTATTTAAAATTCTTTATATTAAAAACAGCTTTTTTCTGTATTTGGTACAGGGTCTCATTATGCAGCTTGTACTTGTACAGGAGTGATCCTCCTGTTTTCAGCCTCCCCAGCACTGGAGTTACAGGGATGCACCACCACACCTGGTCTCCATGGCCAGCTCAGCTTGCCTGGGAGTGAGGCTGGTGAGGCCTGTGGTGCAGAGATCAAATCCGAGTCCCTGCACTTGCAGAAGCAGGCACTTAGTCCACTGAGCTGTCTCATCAGCCTTTGAAAACATCTTTTTAAAGCAACTAAGAAAATAAAATAGTTTTGAGCTGAAGTTTATTCACTGAATAACAGTTCTTTTTGTCTTTAGAAGTTCAGGAGGAAGACAACCTGAAAAATTTACATATATTATCTTGTCTGATCCATAAAGAAAAAGTGTTGAAGTCAGCAAGAAATTGCATCTAATTTTAATTATCCCAAGTAGAAATTCCCTCTGTAGACGTCTCCAGAAAACAAACAAACAAGCAAACAAACAGAAAACGGAAGTCATTGTGGGAAAATATCCTAATGGAGATCACTGCACTGTGTGAAACACTTCCCCAGTGCCACTTTGTGATGCTGGGGAAGAACCCTACTCTGCCACAAGCCAATGCTACTTTTGGGGTATGTTTTTATACTTCCCAATCCTGAAAACTCAAGAAGCCACATTTTAAAAGAAAAATGAAGAGAGAGCTTTTAATTAACTTAACAAAGTAATTGAACTCTGGGTCATGAGTTCTCAGAAGTCACAGCAAGTGTGAGAATAGAATTGGGAAGGTACCACACTGTGATTTCAGGCCCATTCTGCCAAATCTGAGTTTAGCTCAACAGTGAACTTCCTCAGGCAAGCAGTTCTAAAATAAGTTATTAGTGGTCTGAAAATAATGTAGATCCTTTCTTCTCCAACAAAACATATTGCTTTGTGAAATTCATAGATTTATGATCCCTAAATAATAAAGCAGTTAAAGATGCTGCCAGGAATAAATGTCATCACTTTTATTGTTAAGCAAGGTATTTGTATTTCTACAAAAGTTTACTCTAAGTTTTAAGGCATGCAAAAAACTCACCTTTATGAGTATTCTTTAAAGCTCAACTGAAGGGACAAATCATCTTTTCATTAATGCATCCTTTTTTCCTCTTTTTCCCCAAATCATATTATTCATGAGCACAGAAAAAGACAACAATGATCCCAGTGACCAGCACTCAGAACAGGCTAACTGCCACAGGAGCTCTCAGAATAGATATTTGGAGGTCATACGCCTTGTAACCCAACATGGTGCCACTCAGAATAGGAGACTTCATAGATGACAGCTGTTGTCTTAAGTGACTATAACGCAAGCTATCTTATTTGTGTGTGCTTACCTTTTGGCCATCTTTCCCTGGTTCTCCTTTGTAACCTGGAAGTCCATGCACTCCCTAAATTAATAACAAAGTGAAATTATGTTAATAGTGTTTTGGCTCACTAGAAATGAGATTTATAATATGTACAAACAGATCACATACTTGTATTCCTGGGGATCCTGGAATGCCTGGTGATCCTGAGATTCCCTGATAACCCTAAAGAAAAAAAGTTAATATATCATCTTGTTTACAAAAGTAGTTCTCTTTTCCAAGAGTAACTCTCAAGTTTTGTACACCTAAAACTTCACTTAGAGACTTTTAAAAACTCAAAATACATTAAAGAGTTCATGTCCCATTTTCTTCATGAAATTCTTAAAAATGTATAAGATCTTAAAAATCCCTACATGAATAAAAATCTGTTTGCTTCATTTGAAAGGAAATCTTTGGAATGAAAATGCAGAAGCAATGTTCTACAAACACAGAACTCCTACACAGTGTCCTGCATTCTGGGGACATTTCTGATGCATTCAATAGAAAAGTACCTAAGGACATTTTGGAAGGAAGCAATTGCAATACAATCTTAACTGTCTGATTAATAGCTTTCTGAATTAAATGTTGAGCTTCAGTAAGCCTTGCTGAATATTATTATTTACCCTATACTTACAATCTTTTGATTCGCAAATTTAGAAAGCCACCGACATTAAGTCCAAGAAAGGGCTATGACACCTCTGCCCTACTTCCAACGGCTTAAATTTCTGTAAGGGCAGGAGGGGGAAAGGAGTCACTTAAAACTCCAGTGTAAATGTATCATGATGTGTGTGTA
>PVKA01015941.1:0-23345 GCA_004027165.1 Ctenomys sociabilis
AAACTCAGGTGAGCTCCAAATTTTCTGAACAAGGAGATTATGGAGCCACAGAGGAAAGAGACTGAAGTTCTATAGTGTGCCTGGGGAGAGTCACATGAAGAGAAAACTTTCTCTCAAGCTCTCACAGAGAGCAAACTGGTCAAGCATTGGCCGTGACTCATCCACATGGATGACACAGACAAAGGATCTACAGAATAATATACAGGATTACATGTAGATACATTTTATTGCATGCAAAATATATTTCAACAAAATTGGTTTAAAAATACTGCTGTAAACCATGGAGAACCAAGTTCTGCACTATGGAACCAAGTTATCAGTGTCAACACCTAGCACTAACTGAAAAAAGTATGCTGTCCTTGTCTTCTTCACAGACTGAGGGCAGGAGGGAAAGCTAAAGTGTGCTTCTTGTGGTTGATTTCCATGGCCCTATCGCTCTTTATTGTGCTTTAGGGATGTTATGTCCCTGCCCCCCAAAGGCAAAGGCTCATTATGTTGAAGGGGTGGTTGTGTCTGGGCTTCTGGGAAGTGATTGAATCAGGGGGGCTCTAACTCCATCAGTGGGGTAATCTATTGATGAGATTATAATTTGATGGCATTCCTGGGAGGGGATGGAAACAGGGTGGGGCCTAGTTGAAGGGAGTAGTGCCTTTGGCAAGACCCAGGGGCTGAGTTTTGCCCCTGGGACTCTTCCCCATCCCCCTCTGCTTCCTCACTGCTGGGCGGGGTTGGGGCGGCTCACCCTTCCCTCACTTGCCCTCCAACCATGCTGCTGCCGCCTCCCCATAGGTCTCTAAGCAATGGCACCAGCTCTGAAACTGTGAGCCAAAAAGAAATCCTTTCCTTTTGAAGACTAAACTTGAGACATTTATAGGAAAATGGGTGTAACCTGAGACCATACTCATAAGTGAAATAAATCAGTCTCACAGGTATAAACACCGTATTGTCTCCCTGGTGTGAGGAGCTGGGAGTAAATAAGGCCCAAAGTGTACGCTAGGTATTGGGAAATGGGATGAAACTGCTTAAAAGGAAAGTGAGCCTGGAATGAAAGGGGAAAAGAACAGAGAAGAAAAAACATACACACAAGCTAGTTATACTGCTACTTGCTATTAGTTCATTGAAAATAAAGGTTTATGCCTTTATTGTTTGTTCAATTTTTCATGCTTGTTCCTTGTAATCTAAGCAATTACTCTGAAGATATACTTGATCTTAGCCAAAAGGCCAAGAAGTGGTGCTTTGAAGATAACATACACAATGTGCTAATTATTGTTACTCTCCTACAGTCTTGTTTTGAAATTTTTTTTAACCATAGTTTTTATTATTTATTTATTTTTGCAGAACCAGGGATTGAACCCAGGCACTTGCCCTTGCCAGGGAAGTGCTTATTCCACTGAGGCATCTCCCTGGCCCCTATTTTTTTTTTTAAATAAAATAAAAAATCTGTTTTTAGAGTGGGGTGTCTCAGGTACTCCGTTATAGTGATGAAAAGCTGCTGAAAGAATTATTTAAGTATCAATAATAAGCTGAGCTGTAAATAGGTCTAGTCAACAACTTCTTCGGATAACCCACTATTATTGTGGACTGTTGGACTGTGTTGGGTTGTTTCACTGAATTCAAGCACCTATAATAATTGAATGACAATAGAATACCCACTTTAGCCGGGCGTGGTGGCGCATGCTTGTAATCCCAGCACTCGGGAGGCTGAGGCAGGAGGATTGTTGTGAGTTCGAGACCAGCCTGAGCTACAAAGTGAGCTTAAAAAAGCCAGCCTGAACTGCATAGCGAGACCCTGTCTCAAAAAAAAGACAAAAAAAAAAAAAAAAAAAAAAAAAAAAAAAAAAAAAAAAAAAAAAATAGAATACCCACTTTGACAGGGCTAAACAACAGCAACAAAAAAGGGATACAAAAGAACTATTCTGTGTTTGTATGAACAGTACAGTTAGGCTAAATATGCAGTACCTTTACATAATTCTATGAGAAGAAAGGTTTGCACTAATAGTGTTTGGACAGGATATCCTGTCTGCTTCTTGTATTACAGATAACCACTAGGAAGATAACAATGTAAAAAGTATCAATTATTGAAACGGTACCATAATTCAGCTTTTAAAAATTATAGGTATACAACTACATTCTCTTAATTCATTGATCAGAGGCATCTGCTCTAATAGTGTTTGTAGAGTATCATGTGTGCACCTTGTACAATAAAAAGCCACTACGAAAACAATGAGCAATGCATTAATTGTTGAATCTGTCCTACTAATTTGATTTGAAATTGTCTCATTGCTATTTGTTCTTCAATAAAATAAAATAAATGAAAAAGAATTATTTAAGCATCATTGATTTGTTAGCTTTAAGCAAATTTCTACTCACACTGTCTTGTATGTGAGTGTTTGGATGCATGAAAAATCCCCAGCAACTCTATTCTCCTACATGTTATCTCTACCATTATTTCTTATCTAGTCTTTATGTTAACATCTTCATTGTGTCTTCCACATCATCTTAGGTGTCTTGGATCACAACCAACTCTCCCTCTTTTTTGTTTTTAGAAAATAAAATATTTACAATTCATTTAATGCTAACTGAATTTGCACAATTTCCAAACTTAGGTTACACATTCTTTAGACAAATCTGAGAATTAGTTGCAATTATTTGGATCTGGTTATCACCAGCATTTATAAAACCAGACCTAGGAAAAGATCTAGGTCTGGGAACACATGCGCGGTCTTGCTATAGCGAATGTTTAGCCTGCCCTGATTATGACACAATCAGAACAGCGAGAATATTCCCAGTCTCCCTCTTTTTAATTTTGTTGCTTTTCTTAACTTTAAAATCTTCCAATATATTTTGAATGGGAGACACTTAACAGAGACTAAGGCAGAAAAAGTGTATCTCTCAGTGGGAAAACCTGCCTTACTCATAAAATAACTCAATATAGTTTCTGTGTCAGAGATAAATGATAAATGGACATACAAAGTGACTCTCATTTATCTTCTGGGGGGTATAGTTTTTGAGAGAGCATTTGCGAGTTGCCTAATTTCAGCTCCTTTGGCTCATGTGGCTGGGATTTCCTATAGATTCTGGCATTGGCTTGCCTATTTGTGTGTTTCTAGGACTTCTTTGGGTTCTCTTGTCTTTTTGAGTCTTGATATTGCAATGCATGTTGGAGACTTTAACATGTGAACTGACAACCAGGGACCACTTTATACTGGCAAATTTACTTCCATTTACTTTGTATGATCCTCTTTAAACAGGGTTATGTTCCTCAGAAAAATACATTCTAACCTAAATGTATGTAATTTAGTTCTGATTTTGGCAGTTCAGAAGTCACTGCTTGTGTTGCCAGCTCTCTCACTGCCATTTCTAATCAACCTGGCATGTCCTTCCATACATGCATCTGGGTAATTACATTAATAGAATAGTATTCTAGGGATTTCATCTATATTCTGCCTTGAAAGTAAAAAATGAAGGATGGTGAAAGTCCTCATATCTCCTGAAACCACCTCCACAGAACTGCACAGGTGCGTATTTTCTTAGATATTTATCAGTGTATAAATATTGCTGAAACGAAATTGATACAACATTCACTTTGTAGAGCAATAATTGGCTTTCTTTCAAAAATGTAACCAATTCTTTCCAGTCCATTTTAGATAAGAGGGAAGTTTATTTAGAAAATGTACTTACAGATCAAATTTAGAAAGAGTAGGTAAAGTTGGACATTGGCCACACTGCTTATTAAAAGTGAGCTTTTTACTAAATCTTTTAATCCCTGGAGGAATATTCTCAAATTTTAAGATATGTGGTTCAGCCGTAGAGGATTAGAATGTGTATGGGTGGTAATCAGGGATCTGAGATGTTGATACACAGCCCAACTCATGATGTTTTGATGCATATTTGTTTAGTATACACAAACTGTACTTTCTCCCATAGTCAAAAACTCAGCTTGAGTTTAGTATATACCAAATAGAAATAAAATAATTTTGTACTTGATTCAATTACCATAGCTGAAATTATACTTTCATTATGTAATAAAACAATAGTATATTTTTCTAGTAAGCAAATTTCCTGAAGCATTCTGTCTTAGATACTTTCCTCTCATTGCTGGGACAAAATACCCTACATCCCAAATTACAGAAGGGAAGATTTATCTAGCTCACAATTTGTGGAGGTTTCAGTCCATAATCAGCTGGCTCCAAGGCAGAGTGGAACATGGCAGAGGGCAGTGGTTCACGCTGGTAGAAACAGTAAAGAGCCAAGGGAGGAGCAGTGGCAGAGGCAGAGAGCAAGCCTCTCCCCTTTCCTCATGTTGCACTCAGGCTATCTGCCCCAGGGCCATAGGCTGATATTATGTCCATATTCCCAGCAGCATCCATACTCATAACCCTGGCAGCACTCATGCCCATAATTGCAGCATTGGAATCATGAATTGACCACAAACTGTAGAAGGCTACCCCATGACTGCATGAGGCTTTGGGGGCACATCTAGCCACAAAAGGACTCTAAATTTAAAAAAATGGATGCATGGGTACTTTACATATTTATGGGTATGATGTGACTTCAGTACATGTACACAATATATAATAATCCAATTGGTATAATAACTATTTCTAGTTTCCTAAGCAGCTATCATTTTTTTTGTGTTGGGAACCTTCAAAGTAAGAGGAATATTTATTTATTTATTTAGAGGACTATATTCTGTTGGGGAAGTATCTATCTCATAGTCTGTGTGTTTTAAGCTGGGAGAGAAAGGCAGTCAGTAGCATTTTTATTTTTACTCAAACTTTTGTGCATCACAGGAATATTATCTGTTTTCTCTTAGAAATTCTTTTGAGCTGAAAGTAGAATGTAATATAGAACCAGGGGAAGAGAGACTAGTTCTAGTAACCACAGAGCTGAGAAGTGACACATTTTGAAGGATTTCACACAAAGTAGCACTACACTCAAGCCATTTGCAGCTATGTTATTTAGGGCAAATAACACGATCAAAGTTCCTAAGAAAATAACTCTGTAATATCAAAGCTAAAATTGCTTTACATTGGATGGTCCAGCATAATTTTCAGAAGTGTAGATTATGTTTAGGGCCATCTGGTAAGGATGTTTTCATTTGCTTTATTACATTGCAGAGAATTTTTTTTTTCTAAATAGCTTCTGTAAATACCAAGAGAAAGAAGGAAAAGAAATCTAAAGACAGAGAAGGGGAAAAAAAAGCAAACAGAAGCAAAGAAACATAATTACGCAAAAGTAAGGGGAACTTCGTTTCTTTTCTTTATACGAATAAAGGGTGTCATATGCCAATGACCTACTTGGTGAAATGAATGAAGCAGATTCAAATGCAGATGTATTTCTGGAGCCTGAAATGGTATATTTGGCTGAATTCCTGTCAGTATTTTTTTTTTTTTTAATCAAATTCCAGCAATAGAATTTGTTCAGGGACTTAGGATAGAAATCCTCCAGTGACTGAGAACGATGCTTTTGGACACATGGCTGAGATTTTGCTGATGGGATTCTTTGTTTCCATCTATGATGCACAGAAACTAGAGACTGGAGTGAGCATGGCTGTCAGGTAAGAGCTCGGTGCCAGCTGCTGCAATTGCTTCATATACATTCTCACAGCTAATAATTACAATGGTCCTATTAAATACCTGTCAGTATAATTCCAACTTGACAGGTGAGGACACTGAGATTTAAGAAGATCAGGAAATTTATGTAGTGTAACACAGGTATCTAAGTGACAGGTTGAAACCTAGAGCATTTGTCTTTGAACTTCAAATTTTAAATTTTAATTGCTCCTATTGTGGGTGTGTTTTTTGTTATGTGCATGTGTATTTATATCTGTAGCATTTAAATTTATGTCTTATGTATAGCTACAGCTTGGAATTTAAAATTACCCATAAGCCTCAGTTACGTCTTTTTTGACAACCAAGCAGCAGGAAGTAAAGCTTGTTCCCTCTTAACTTAAATGATAATTCATAGTTCGCTACTCTAAAGAGGCATGAAAGCGACAAAAGCAGATTTCACTTTCTTGTTTGCCTCCATTTATTGAATACAGGGTCTCACTACAGTTCAGACCCATAATGATCCTTCTGTCTCAGCCTCCCCAGTGCTGGGATTACAGGTGTGCACCACAATGCCCAGTTCTGGGATTGGCACGGTGTGCCCGCGGTTCCCAGACTGGCTCTGCATGCAGTACCAGGGATCGAAGTTGGGCCTTTGTGCTTGCCAGGCAGGTGCTTAGACCACTGATCTGTCTTCCCAGCCCCAGATTTCACTTCCAATGGGATTGTATCATTGTTTTACAATGGGTAGTTCTCCCTCATCATCACTAGGGACTTGCTCTGAGTCCTGGACTTCTTGCTTGTACATCTCACAAGTCCTAACAAATACGGTAGGTACTGCATTCAAAACACACCTGGAGTGCACAATGGGACCATGCTCTGCCACCTCTGTCCTCACCACCTGTCTCAGGCCACCACCATCTTGCATAGGGGGCATTGCATTCTTATTTTCCTGTACACTGTTCTTAATGAAGCATCCCAATATAAGTCAAAACACTAAAGGCTTCCATCTGAGAGTGGTAGCCAGAGCCCAGGCTGTGGCCTGTCAGCTTCCATGGACCATGCCCTTAGCCTTGCTCATCTCTGGTCTCACTTTCTCCTGTTGTGCTTATGGCACTGCGTTGATTCTGAAATGCACCAGAAAATTCTTCTTGAATGTATTGATACTTAACCAAGCATTTACTTGCATTATTATTCTGTTGTATATTTTTCTGCCTTGTTTTATTTCTTCAACTCATTTTCTGGATGGGTACTTCCCCAGCTACCAGTTTAAAGTAGGAACTTCCTTCTCCACCTGAGTGCTTATTCCTTCTCTTTGTTTTCCCTTACATCAAATTTGTTTTAACCACTTAGCACTGCATATGTCTTACATAGTTTAATGCTCATCTCATCTAACTGAATGTCAGATGCACAAGACGCAGATTTCCTCCATATCCTTCTTATCTTCAACACTTAAAATAATGTTCGATGCATAGTGATTGTTCCAGAAATCATTTGTTCAATGGATAAATGCTGATGACCTGTATGAAAGCCTCATAGAGTAGCTGTATATGAGGAGTGATCAAAATAGATGGTGAACATTTAAATAAAAGAATTATTAAAGTTAATATTTGATTCAGTTCAGAATATTAAGCAAGGCAGTCATGACAACACACATAAAGATGCTCAGGAAAGAGATCTTCCAGAAATGCTTCAGAAAGTGACAAGAGGGGACAGGAGATGATTCAGTAGAATAAGCACTTCCCTGGCAAGCACAAGGGCCTGGGTTCAATCCCTGCTTCCACCAAAAAAAAAAAAAAAAGAAAGTGGCAGGAATGATGGAATACATGCGCTCTACACAAAAGCATTTTGGGAGGATTAATGTAAATGTATCTTTCATCATAATCTATTAAAAATTTAAAAATTTGCTCTATTACCTGAGTAGTGTGTAGTGATTATACATGTCACTTAATTTTGCAGTAAACTTATGATGTTATTATTTCACATTTTGAGATAAAAATAACAGAGGAAGAGAGAGACAGAGACAGACAGATACACATACACACACACACACACACACACACAGATTTATTTCCAATTTGTGCTTCTTATAACCCAATTTTTTAGACTCAAAGTGTCAAAAGTCTAGGTTTTCATTAAATATATGAAACATGATTTTTCTTAGTTTTCTGTTAAAAAAGCATTGACTAAAATAGTTTTAATTATGGAGTTGACAGTTTCAGCATTCAGACACAGACATTAATTTAGAAATTCAATTCTCTTTTATGAAGGAGAATGCTTCTTTAGGAGACATGTATACACACACACACACACACACACACACACACACATGCACGCATGCACGTGTGCACAGCCGTGGAATGGTTTTCCTAGAAGTACTCTGAATTATATTAGATTTAGTGAATCCTGTGCTGAACAGAAGGAGAAAAACGTCCTCTGTCGTGAGGACAGGTAAGTATGGTGGTGCTCCAGCGGGGGCAAGCAGGAAAGATCAAGCCTTGCTACATGTACATGGTTTCATAGCACCCTTTGTGCATGCAGAGAATTCAAGTATCCCCTGCCTATTTGTGTATTCTCAGTATGTGGCTAGTACCAAAAGAAACGACTTGCTCAATTTCCCACTTGCTAAATAGTTCCGTATTGCAAAATTGAATTAGTAAAAGGAAGTTTTATATCTGGTTTTGTTGTCTTAAATTATGTTGGAAATTGAGTGTCCTTATGAAGGCGAATGCTTCTTTAGGAGATATAGGCAAAGCATACACCAAAAGACATAGTGCTGTAGGAGTTTTAAAATATACTCTGGATTTTTTTTTTTTTGTCAGAACAGGGGATTGAGCTCAGGCTCTTGTGCTTGGCAAGGAAGCGCTTATTCTGCTGAGCCATCTCCCCGGCCCCTACTCTGGATATTAATCCTTTAAGAAAGGGACACAATGCATGCATTTCTCCAGAAGTTTTTACAAATATCAAAGGATATGACAACCACTCCTCCCTGTCTTTTGCCTGTGACCATGCAGGGCTGTCTTCCAGATGCTCATTTCAGGCATGCAAGTTTAAATGATTTGCCCAAGCTCAGCTGCCGCTACTTCTTCCAGAGACTGATGCCTTCTTCAAAAAAGCCAGCATGAGTAGTAGCAACCTATGATTTCAGAGGATTGCTCCCCAAACACAGCCTCAGTAAATATGCCTGCCCAAGTTCAGTTTGAACCATCACTGTCACAAACAAACCATGTTCAATTAGGATCTCACCTAATGAACCCAGGAACAGTGTAAAGGGGTGGGTTTCTTATAGGTAAGAGAGTCAGTAATGTTGTGATTCAGGTCTTGGGGAAGCCACATCACCTCCTTCCTTCCTTTTTCCTGATCTCCCAGTGTGGCATATAAGCATCTCTCTCTCTCTCTCTCTCTCTCTCTCTGTGTCTCTCACACACACGCACAAGCACACCATATGTCATGCTGTTGTCTATCAACTACTGATTAAGTGATACATACAATTGTTCAATAAAAAATGTAGTGTTCCTGCTCCAGATTCTGTTTTAGCCACTGAATATTTATCAGAGAATAAAATAAATGGTGGATAATGCCGCAATGAACATAGGTGCACAAATATCTCTTTGAGACCCAGCTTTGAATTGATTTGGTTTATGTGAAGAGGTTGGTTAAGAGTTGGAGGAATCAGGAGAGGAAGAGGACAGAAAAATTAAGATGTGTCACATAGATGTAAAATCTTCATGATAAATGTAACTGTTATGCACTGCAAATATGTGCGAATAAAATACATTGATGAAAATTTAAAAAACCCATAAAAATAACTAAAAGACATAAATAGTTCTCTTCATGGGCCTTATATAATGAGGCGTGTTGAGGGTGGGATTAAGTAAAGCAGTAAAATAACTGAAGTAAGTCATAGATCCAAGTTTGATTCTTTCTATGAAGGAAAATTGTAGGAAATTAAAAGCAGGAGCCATAGAGCAGAAGGAGTTGGCGATTTTAAATAGAATGGTGTGAGGAAGCCCCTTGGAAGGTGATGTGTGCAGAGTAAGAGGAAGGCCTGCAGCATCTGGGGCACAAGATTACAGCACCAGACCCAGAAACGCAACCCGGCCAGCCCACGCATTCATTATGAGGATCCTGTTCTGAGCCTGGGGCACAAAATAAATGCTAAGAATAGTCAGTCTTTTTCTTCACAAAACAAGTGAAACAGACAGGTTATCGGGTAGATATAAATTTGCTACACTATGGAATGAATGCCCACAAGGACTAATTATTGTTGAATCTTTTTTAATGAAAAAAAATTTAAAAATTGGTAAAATGCTCCTAATATAAACTTATCATCTTAACCATTTTAAATGCACAGGTCAGGAACATTAACTTCCTTCTGGTGTGAAGATCAGACTCCAGAAATCTTTTCATCTTGCAAAACAAAATTTGATATCTACTCAACTAAGACTTTTTGTTTCCTCCATTCTCTGTCCCCTGAAAACCACACTTCTACTTTCTGGTTCTATATAAATTTGTCTGCTTTTGATAATTTACTCTCTCTCTCTCTCTCTCTCTGTCTTCTCTCTCATTTGGTAGAAGATCTCCCTATGCAGCTTGGATTCTTAGTGATCTTCCTGTTTTCAACTTTCCAGGCATGGAGATTATAGACATGCTTCTCCACCCCGGGTCTCGCTGTCTGGCTCTCTCAGCCCACCCAAGGGCGAGGCCAAAGGAGCATGTAGTGCTGGCGATCAAATTCTGGTCCGGGTGCTTTGCTAAGCAGGTGCTTAGTCTGCAGAGCTATCTCGCTGGCCTGATAATTCATATAAATGGATTAAAATATTATTCGTCTTTGACTGGCTTGTTTTATTTAGTGTAATGTCTTCAAAATTTGCTCACATGTTAGAATTTCCTTCCTTTTGAGGGTACTAGTCCATTTTATGAACATACTAGTTTTAAAATGTATTCATTTTTGATTGATACATGAGTTGTTTTCATTTTTAGCTGTTGTGAATAATGCTGTGATGAATGTAGGTGAACAAATATCTCTTTCAGATCCAGCTTTGAATTGGTTTTTTTTTTATGTGAAGGGGTATGTTAAGAGTTGGAGGGGGCTGGGGAGATGGCTCAGTAGAATAAGCCCTTCCCTGGCAAGCACAAGGGTGTGAGGACAAAAAATTAAGCTGTGTCACATACATGTAATTTTGTGAGGCAAATGTGATAACCACTACACTACAGAAACCTTTGATTTTTAAGTGCAATATTGTGTTACATATCAATTCTATAATTTTGCTTTACTACCAACAGTGTGTAAGATTTCCACATTTTTCCAACACTTGTTACTTTTTTGTTTTTTATATTGATCATCTTAATGGCTGTTAGATGATATTTCTTTGTGGTTCTCATTTACACCTCCCTAATCATTAATCTTGGTGAGGTGTTTTTTTTTTTTTTTTTTTTTTTTTTTTTTTTTTTTTTTTTTTTTTTTTTTTTTTTTTTTTTTTTTTTTTTTTTTTTTTTTTTTTTTTTTTTTTTTTTTTTTTTTTTTTTTTTTTTTTTTTTTTTTTTTTTTTTTTTTTTTTTTTTTTTTTTTTTTTTTTTTTCATATGCCTGTTGCCTGTTTGTATATTTTCTTTGGAAAAAAAATATCTAAGTCACTTGAGACTCGCTATGTAGCCCAGGCTGGCGTTGGACTTGCAGTGATTCTCTTGCCTCCCAGGTGCTGGGGTTACAGGTGTGCACCACCACGCACAGCTCATCTGATTATTTCAAATTGAATCATTGTTTTGTGATTGAGTTGTAGGCCTTTATATTCTGAATTAACCCTTTGTCAGAATGTATAATTTACAAGTATTTTTCTTCCTATTCCACAGGTTACCAATTCTGACTGTGAACTTGGATACATAGACGTTCTAAACGTTGAGTTCTCCTAATTTATCTAATTTTGCCTTGTTACCTGTGCTTTTTTTTGTGTCATAGCCAACATTGCCAAATCCAATGTGAAGAAACATTTTTCCTGCATTGTCTGAGAAGTATGCAGTTTTCGTTCTTACATTTACATTTCTTTTGAGATGGGGTCTCACAATATAGTTCAGGCTGGTCTTGAGCTCACTAGGTGGCCCAGGCTGGTCTCATACTTGCCACAATCATCCTGCTTCTGCTTTCTGAATATTGGAATTATAGGAATGTACCATCACACCCAGAATGTTTAGGTCTTTGATTTACTTTGAATTTATTTTTATATATAGCATAAGGTAATGGTGTAATATCATTCTTTTACATTCTTTGCTGAAAATAATCTCTTTTCCCTATTGGATGGTCTTGGTATCCTTGCTGAAAATCATTTGATCATATTATGTAAGGTTTTATTTCTAGGGTTGCTAAATCTTTTGATGTTTCAAAAACCCCTCAAAATTCATACTTTGATATGTAATAATGCTTTAAAGCATAGGCACATAAATGTACAAGATAAAAATTAAAGCCCTGCAGGGCAAACAAAATATGCATTTGGGCCATTTTTCAACTCATTGGGTATACTAGCTTGTTACATTTTTATTTTTTAGACAGGGTCTTACTATGTAGCTTAGCCTGGGTTAAACCCACTTTGTAGCCCAGGGTGACTTCAAACTCATGGTGATCTTCTTGCCTTAGCCTCCTAAGTGCTGGGATTGAAGGCATGTGCCACTTCCCCTGGCTTGCTTCTGCTTTGAAGAGAGCAGAGGTGAACAGGTATTTGTGGGTGCAAAAGAATATTATTCTTTGCTGGGTTTACAATGAAACACACATTTGTGGAGAAGTATTAGTATAGAAAATGGGAGATCTAGGCTTTACTAAAGGACTGAAGCAAGAAATAGGAATTATGAAGCCTGTTTCTTTTTGCAAGATTGGGCGACTCTGACTCTTATCTGTGCATCTTTTCCATAAGATCCATTTTCTTGAAGCTATGAAGGTGGGAAAGGAAAAAAAAGGAAAGCTTGGTGATGGGTTTGTACCTAGAGCTTTAGACATTTTAACTTATTGCCTTAATAAAAATTCCAGTGGAGATCGGCTTTTATTTCTGTTAACAAACTCCTAACACTTAGCAGTAACATAGTAGGAAGCTATCTGAGGTCACAAAGAAAGTGAATGGCATTTAGTGAATGAAATATATTTTATCCAATTATGTCATAGTAATACATTATTTCTGAATAATAGTTTCTTAGTGGCTGAGATAGGCAGCCAGGTGGCTGAGTGAAAGAGAAAATAGATGTGTCTCCATTAGTGCATTTAAAACAATTAATAGGATTGAAAGAAAATAAAAATAAGATCAAGAGGAATCTAACCTTTCTGGCTTTACACTGGGTTGCTATCTTAATTTAAGTTCGAAATCCATCAAATTATGCAAATATCTCTACCCTATAATTACATTTTATCATTTTAACTAAGTTCTTAAAGTGTGGGCACTTAGTAAGTGGTGACAATTATTCTTCATAATAATAATAATAATAATAATAATAATAAATTTGAATAACCATAATTACTGAAAGCAACAGTTTTTCAACTATTACCTTTTGATAATCCAAAAGTGATAGTTGAATGCTTATACGGGAAGCTTTTAAACCTGCACATTTGTTCTTAGGTGAAAAAGCCAAACGTGCATCTTTGGGGATACCAAAACCAGGACACAGCCCACAGATAACATAATCTGAGCTACGAAGGACTCCAGAAGGCTTCAATTCTCTGGTTTCTCTTATGATAAAAGGTTAAACATGTTCCTCAAATCCAAAGTCAAGGCTGAATGTGTAGTCTTTTCAATATTAGTGTAAAGCTCTGATCCAACTTTCTTTATAGTCCCATAAACTTTACTGCTAGTGCAAGGGGTTTGCAAATCATGATGATATTCAATACTATCTACAGGAATCAGTCTATGCACCTATGCTTCCTCTTCATAAAGGTGCAAAGACATTATTGTGATGTTCAGTGTTCACTGACCCATTTAGCAATGTGCTATGAACAAAGACTGTACCAACTGCTCCAGAAACAGTGGTGAGCTCAGTGCTGAAGTCTCTGTGCTCATGAAGTGTATTCTGATACAGTGAGACTCACCATAAAAAGGTTAAACAAGTAATGTGATATTTCGTAAAACAGGGTGAGAATAGGAAATGTTGGCAGATAGGAATTTGTTTTCATAGAGGACTTGAAGTACTCTGCTCCATGCTCTTCTTGACTTGATGGTTTGTGAAGAGAAATCTGCTGTTATTCTGATGGGTCTTTCTTTAAATGTGATCTCTTTATTTTCTCTAGTGGCTTTTAGTATACTGTTCCTGTCCTGAATTTCTGGGATTTTGATTATTATATGTCTAGGTGTCATTTTAATGGGGTTGATATTATTTGGAGTTCTATGTGCTTCAGTTACTGAATGTCAGGTTATTTCTCCATATTTGGGAAGTTTTCTGCTATTACTTCTGCCCATATTCTTTTTATATCATTTGTATTGACTTCTTCTTTCTCATTTATCTCTATTAGTCATGTTGTTCATCTTTGCATCATCTTGTAGATGTCAAATTATTTTTCCTGCATCCTAGTTGTTTTTAAGAGCTCTTTTCTTACCTTTTCACTAGCGGTGACAGTGTCTTCAAGATCAGAAACTCTATCTTTACTTTCAAATGGTTTTGCAAGCTTGTGATTGAGATTTTAATTTCCTCTATGTCTCTTTGACTCTGCTTCACACCATCTATTTCTTTCCTATACTTCTCATTCAAGGATTACATCATTTTTCTATTCTCCTCTAATTTTTTTATGTCTTGTTTGGAAGAAGTTATTCTTTCATTATAGTTATCTTTTCTTTTTTACATCAGATTATTTCTTATCTGATTTCCTCTACACCTTTCTGCAGTTGATTCTTTACTTCAGATGTTATTAATTCAGAGATTTCTTTTTTTTTAATTTCAGAGGTTATTTCTGATCTGAGTTATTTCTTTCTGCAGTTGTTTCTTTACTTCAGACCCTATTAATTCAGACATTTCAGCTGTGTGATTCCCAGTTGCTTGTGTCCTAATGTCTCCTGCATTTGTTCTGGGTGGGCTCGGGGCCTGAGGTTGCATTTTCCTCCTTCTCTTTGTTATTTTGTATAGTGCTATCCTCTGACTTTTGGTGTCCAGCTTTGGTGCAGTTATATTCTTAGCACCTACTGACCTACTGAAATTCTCACCCAAGACAGATTATATGGTTAAGGCAGTTATAGTTTTGTGTTTACAGAACTACAATTAGGAACACTAATAATGGGTAGTGATACTTAGCAGTTGACAAACTTTTGTAACTGATGGGTTTGTATTTTAGACAGTAAGAGCAAACATTATGTCTGCATAGGTAAGCAGACTTTAAATTGGGAATTTGTATTCAGGTTAGTTCCCCTAGGTTCTGTCTGATAACCTCTCCTTGATGTACCTGGGGTCTTCCAAGCAGGCTAATTCACCTGGGCACATTTTGTCCTCTCTCTCAGCCAAGAGAGAAAGCGGGAGGATACTCTTATAGATTTGGGTCTAGCAAAGTGTCTCAGCTTACCGGGCCCAGATCTATGAAGTCTGAACTTGTCCTGATGTGCCTGGCTTAGGTCTCATTGCTGTGCTCAGCTTGTTCTTGCTGCAGCCTGTGGGAGTGAACCCGCTGTGCCCCTCTGGCAAGATTTCTCCTCCTGGATTAGCTGGGTGGCTCTGGTCCATAGCCTCTCTGCAGAGGCTTCAGCTGCAGTTTCACGCCAGGCCTGTATGCCAGGCGGGGCTGGGTCTGAAGAGGTCCACTCCACCCCCCCCCCCCAGGCCTACACCCAGTCCTTGCTGGCAGGTAGGGAAGTCTGAGAAAAAGCTCTTAGGAAGAGAAAAAACCAGCTGTGGGGCTACTAAGGAAGAAAAGTAAAAGGAAAGGCTTCACAAGAATGAAGTGAGACAGAAAACTACAAATATAGAAACATTAGTGTATATATATATATATATATATATATATATATATATATATATACAGTATAGTGTATATATATATATACAGTCTAGCAAAATTTGATTTGCATAAATCTCACTAATTCTTATTAGAAAAAACACCATTTTCTGGTCACTATTGAAAATTTTTGTCTCTCTTCAGCTTCCATAACCAGTGCTACCAGCAACCAAAGCATTTCACCTTCCTTATGTAGCAGAAGCTTCCTAATAGCGGGAATCTTTTCTCTTCCTGTTTATTGCTTTATCTCCCTTTCCTAGAGGAGCGTTTGGTATCTAACAAGATGTAAAAATAGGTATTGAATGAGGTGTACATTACATGACATGCTGACCCCTCATACATTTATTTATCCTTTCCCCCAAATGATGTGCCTATATACTTCAAAATATTGAAAAGCACTGTTTCACTATTAAAGAATACAACATAGTGATAGAAAAAAATATTAGAAAGGATACAAGATTTCACAAAACAAAACAATAGGAATTCAACAATGGTTGCTGTATTACATGATGCTATTCCCAAACTAGTTGTTCAGATTACCAGATACTAAACATTTAAGATCCATTTAGAGAAAAAAACCAAAACAAAACAATAACAAAGATGTTATAAGAAATTCAAAAGAGGAAAAAAATCAGAATTAAATTTTTAAGAAAAGCATTAACTGCTCCTTTCAAAAGACCAGCAGAAATCAACAATAATATTATCCAAACTATTGTGCATATATACCTAAATATATTATTTTTCCTTCTTTCATTTGTTCAAAAAGCATTATTTAAATGGGAAAAGATGGACTATGGAATCATATGACCCAGAGAAATTGTAACAGATGGTCCTGGGGCTTTCCTGAGAGGCAGCCATAGAAATAAATAAGCTGGGCACCTATTGCAGGGCTGGCGGATGAAAATTTCTCAGCAGCAGCCCCTCATAGCTGTGCTTCTCTTCCCTACCACCTTTCCTCCTATAAGCCCTGCTTTTGCAATGCAAGTAAATTTGTGTAATTGTTCAGTGTTCTAAAACCCCAATCACTTCCATGATCGATGGAAAATAGAATTGAATAAAATTGTGTACATCCACCTTATTCTAAGGTCTTGGCATAGGCTTGGATCCTGTCCTTCCTTCTGTCACAGTATGTCAAAAATCCTGCAGAGACTTTCTCTCCAAAGGTTTTTCAATAACCTACAGTTAAAATATGAGTCAAATAATTAAGACAGCTCTATTTGACATAATCAAGAACCATTGCTCTGGGAGCTGGGGAAAAGAGAATATAGCTGTCCTCTTCTACAGCAAATCTATTGAATTTTAAATGAATGAATGAATGGCAAAGGGAGAATTCAAAACTTAATATTGAGTGCTGAGTCCATATGAGATATTTTGCTAGGTGCTGTGAGAAACTTGGTGATGAAGTGGGATGTTATAATCAAGCGGCCAGAAGAGACAATTGCTAACATGAAAGGAGCACGTGTGGGGGAAGGGAATGGATGATGGGGAGGCTGAGCAAACTGCAAGGTCCTTTAGTGAGGAGCTGGCATATTAAAAGTACCTAGAGGAGGGAGAAGAATTTTGCAAGGGAAATTCAGGCACAGCACAGGAATATAGTCTGTGGGTTAAGAGCTAAGGCTGTGGGGTCAGAAAATTTTATTTCTAAATAAACTCTACCAAGCTTTTAGCTGTCTAACCTCCAAGTCTGGGCTTTCTTGTGTTTGTACTAGGGAGGAGGATTTAACAATAGGCTTGTTATAAAGATTAAATGAGGCATACTCCATAAAGACTTGCATAGGCTTAAGTGCTCAATAAACAGTAGCCACCGTTATTATTATTATTACTATTGTTATTATTGTTTTCCATTTTAACTAGATCAAAATTTTTGAGCAATGGGACAGTCTGAAAGAGCCACAAGCAGCACTTGTGGAATGACAAGGAGCTGAGCATGGTTATACTCTACTCGGGATAGAAGCCATGAGAGAGTGAAGCCCTTGCGGTTGGAATCTCACACTGCTCCAGGTCCTGGGTATCTGGGAGGACACAGACTTAACCCCTCCTCTTACTTGGCTTAGTGGGAGAATGCAGGAACACCTATCATTCTGAAGGCAAGAAGACTGTGACCAGGTTCTAAGCAGGTACAAAAGATGCTATGAGACAGCAGAAGCAGAAATGATCAATTTCATTTGGACATCATTTAAAGTGGAGCTCTAAAAAAAGAGTGATTAAAATGAATCAAACTTGATTCTGACTCTTGAAGCACCACCACTGCACTGGCTGTGATGTCTGGGTGCACTGTTTGGCCTCTACTTGCTTTATCTTTCTTATCTGTCACTATTTGATAATGTAGTATCTATGTCTTAGAGTGAGTATGGGCTTTATGGAGGATAATCCATGAGAAGGGGGTTTACTCAACACTATGCAGAGCTACTGCTTCAATAAGACACTGCTGTTTATTCCTATTATTTGAAGACTTTTAGAGAATGCAAAGTATTTCGTTGCAGATACATCCTTTCATCTTCATAACATACGTACATATATATATATATATATATGTGTATCTTCATGACATATATATATATATATATATATATATATATATATATATATATATATATATATATATATATATATATACTTATGAGTTTGGTACAGAGTCTTCCTACACAACTCGAACTCATAATGATCCTCCTGTTTTTAGCCTCCCCAGTGCTGGGATTACAGGCATATGCCACCACATCCAGGCTCTATTTTTGTAATATTGAAAAGATTAACAACTGTCATCCCACTTAATTGATAAGGAAACTGAATATGGAAGACATGGCTAATTATCAAATTGCCAACAACTGGTATGCATCAGAATGATAATTGCAGTAGGTATCTGAAGGCTGCTTGAAACACAGTTTGCAAGAGCCTGTGGTATGCTACAGACTCAGATGGTGGTTTCTATGGAGTTTCTTTCATTTAAATGAAATCTAGTGAGAATCCCTGACTTATGCAACCCATAAATAGAGGTGCCCCATTTGAAGATTCAAACCTGTAACAGTCTGCTCTTTTCTGATCCATAAAGGCTCTATGGAACTTAACTTGAAAAAACAAAAGTAGGTTTGAAGAAAGACTTGAGATTTGGAGTCATGGAAGACAGCCCGAGAAAGGACACAGCAGTCTGGAGGCTCATTGCCTTTCCGCTGTCCCTTGAAGAGTCCCATGTTGCCCTCGTGGCTGGAGCTTGCGTGAGGTGGTGCGGCGCTGTGTAAGTGCAGAGGTCTCCGTGTCCTGGAGGGAGTAGCCGCGGAGGTTGCTGGCTGTGGGACACTGCGTGTTTCTTAAATTGTCTCTCCCACTACATGGAGGTTGTAACAGCATCACCTACCTCCTGGTTGATTTTTGAGAGGTTAACTCGATAGCAAGCAAATGACTTAATGTGCTTATCGTAGTGAAGGGCAAATATGAATCATTTATAGGAAAATGAACACAGCTCGAGACTATAGCGTTAGGTGAAATAAATCAAATACACAAGTTTAAGTATTGCAAGGTTTTATGTGAGAGACTTAAAATATAAATAAAGAGAAAAATAAAACTTTATTGGAAACAGGGAGATGGATCTTTTACTTTAAAAGGGAGAGTGAATAAAGAATTAAGATATTCTCCTTACACACACCAACTCCTCAGAGTGCATGCAATCATTATGTACTGCAAACATGTCTTAAAAATAAAAATTAAAACAAAATGTGAAAAAAATGTGGTTGGAATATAGTAGGTTCATAATAATTATTAATTGTAATTGATTTAATCTTCCTGGCCCCTCCTCTTCTTCTCTGCAGAATAATAATTTGCTATACAAGTTTGTTATGCATGGGGTAATTTGTAGAAAATATTTGACCCATAACAGTAAATAAATAGGAGTAGCAGAGTACTACTAGTAGTGGAGAAAATAATTATCCTGGTAATTTCAGTTTCTTTTTGGAATTTTAACTTTCTCCACATAAGAAGGCGCTCTTTTGTGCTTCCCATTTTCTCCTCTTTTCTGTTGTCCCTGCTCACACGTGGAAGATCTTTGCTGTTTCTGACGTTGGTCCCTAGACCCCTTTCACGGGAAGGGCTCATGTCCTCCAATTAGACCAATACCAATTGACCTGGGCCCTTTGGCAATGCTGGTGCCTTCCACATTAATTTGACATCTGCACTTCACCTTGAAAATATGCTAATTGCAGCAGGGATCTGAAGACTGCTTGAAACACCGGTTTGCAAGGGTCTATGGTATGCTACGGATAATTGCAAATTTAATTCCCTTTGAGAAGATGTACAAAACCCTGACCACTCCCATTAACCCAGAAGAAATTAGAATCTCTGAAATCAAGTGAAATGCACCAAATGAAGGAGAAAATACTTCATTTTGAAGGAAAAAGATTCTAAACTTTATTATTTAAAGTATTCTTGAAAAAAGGTTTGGTTTAGAAACAGTGATTTTTAGCTCATTCATTTACATTATGCAATTAAAATTTCAGAATTAATATTCTGAAAAGAAGTGATCCAATCTTATTTTTCAGAGACAAGTTTAATTTAAAAACAGAAATAAATAGAAAGAGAGAGTGCTAGGCAAAAATTCATTGTGTTTTATTATCAGCAAAGGAGCACTAATTTAAGTCTGCAGTGCCATTGCCTAAGAAAAAATACAACCTTAAACTTGGAAAACAACTTTATTGAAGTATATTTTACATATCATAAAATTCTCCTATTTCAACAATACAATTCAGTGATTTTTAGTAACTTTACTAGGTCAGACAGTCATCATCTTAAATCAGATTTAGAATATTTTCATTCCAACAGAAAAATCCCTTATGTTCACCTGTAATTAATCCCCATTCTTACCTCCAGTCCCCAGCAACCACTAATTTATGTTCTGTCTCTATAAATTTGCCTTTTCTGGACGTTTCATAAAAATGTAATCATACAATGTGTGGTCTCTTGTGTTTTGCTTCTTTCACTTAGGGTAATGTTTTTGAGGTTCATTCATAATGTATCATGTGCCAGTGGTTAGTTCCTTTTTATTGCTGAATTGTGTTTCATTGTTTTGATAGATGATTTTTTGGTATACCTATGAACATATATCTGTAGAAGCAGCGGCATTTAGATCGTTCCCAGTTTTTGCCTGTTGTGATACAATCCTTTTTTTTTTTTTTTTTTTTTTTTTTTTTTTTTTTTTTTTTTTTTTTTTTTTTTTTTTTTTTTTTTTTTTTTTTTTTTTTTTTTTTAATTTTTACAAGACCAGATGTGTTAGCAACCTAATCTTTTATTTGTGCTTCTCTCCTGGGGCCAAACATGGGGAGTTATGGAATTGAGGGCAAGATATCACTAATGTCACTGTTTTGAAGCTTTTATTTCCCTCAGGTTCCTTTTTTTTTTGAGGTACTGGGGATTGAACTAAGGACCCTGTGCTTTCCAGGCAAGTGCTTATTCTACTGAACTATCTCCTTGGGCCCTTCCTCAGGTTTCTTTGGTTAGTTCTGTTTAACACTCTCATTTAGAAGATAAGCAATGTTTTCTGAATATTGGGGACTTTTAGTTCATGTCCGTGACTAATGTACTACAAATATTTTAATGGGCAACGGGAAGAGAGATTGGTAAATGTTCCCTAGTTACATTAGAGAATTAAACTTTCCTATCATATTTTCCACTTGCACTTTGCAAAATTCCTTTTCTGTTAAAATTTCTTTCTCAGCCCAACTGAAACAATATATCAAAAATAAATGGGCAAGAGACCTTCATCTAAAATTGCTCATTTCATTCATTCTTGCTCACATTTTAAGTGTAAATGTGAGGCTATGGTGAAAAGTATCAAGCGCTCAGTTGGCTGTACTTTCATGATTGAGGCTTTACTGAAATGTTACCATCGTGCCCGGGGTGGTGTAAGTGTAGTATGAAACACTCCAGATATCTCCAAGATCTCAGGAAACAAGTGGCAGAGGTACAAGGAGAGACAGAGAGATCAGGAAAGGGCCAGAAACGCAGGGGGAGAGGAATAGGGGAGGGAGGGAGGGAGCGAGGGAGGAAAGAGAGAAATGGAAAAATAGAAGCAATCCCGCGCTAGGTATTTTCTGCTGCACAGTCTGAGCCCAATAGAATCCATTCACTTCTGAGCAGTGAACACTTCACCAAATGCCTTTTACACAGAATCCTCAACCATTAGCTGGGGATGAAAATATACAATTTATCTGTGCTCATCTTACCACTGATAATGTTTATTGAGCAACGATTTTGTGCAGTGTACTCCAGGTATCAGGCATTTAAAAGTAAAAACTGATTTTGTAGATACTGTCATGGAGCTAGTAGCCAATGCAGAAAGATACAGAGAAAGCAAATAAAGAAATATAAAAAATAACTACATAAGATAAACTGTTAAAGAACAGGGAAACCATGGTGTTTAGCAGAAGCATGACACAGTATTCAGACCTCTGGGGAAGGGACATTTAAGCTGAGTCTAAAGGAAAAGAGAATTGAGGAGCCAAAGAATGAGGGAATATTTAAAGCAGAGGCAACATCAAGGACAAGGGCCCAAGGAGGGACAAGAACCGAGCTTGATTCTTGCCCTCAGGAACTTCATATGTTACCGGGGAAGACAGGTGTGGCACTATGTCTACATGAAGAAATACTGTGAACAATATTGAACTGTAAATACTATGTACAGATATTAGATGGATATGAAGAAGTAGCTCAGAATGATTCCTTTCATGCAGTAGAAAAGCTGAGAGTTTATTCACTAAACCAATGAATAAGTTGCAACATGAGCAGATGTTAGACTAGTAAACCTATAGAATGCAGGAATGTGCAAGTGGAAAAGAGCCCTTTTATATTTTAGGACAGGGTCTACAGGGTCTAAAGGGTCTCACTACACACATGGGACTTGTGGTGATTCTCCTGTTTTCAGCCTCCCAAGCACTGGGATTATAGGCGTGCAACACCATGCTCAGTCTGTCACCATCTCAGCGTGTCCTGGGGGTGGGGCCCCCATGGTAGGCTCCGGCATCAAACCTTGAACCCCAGCTACTGAGCTCTGCCTAAGCAAGCATTTTAGTCATTTGGGCTCTCAGGCTGGCCCTTGAAAAGAGCCCTTTTAGATAGGTGGAAAGGGGCATATTTATTATACACACATTTTACAATCCCAGAATGGTGTAAAAGAGAAGGTTTATAGAGTTCATGGGAAGGTAGGAGAAAGTGAGCAGAGGGAGAGAGAGAGAGAGAGAAAGAGAGAGAGTGAGAGAGAGAGAGAAAGAGAGAGAGTGAGAGAGAGAGAGAGAAAGAGAGAGAGAGAGAGAGAGAGAGAGTGGGAGAGAATATTTTCACTCCTGATGCTTTTTTCCCCCTTTAGGGCCTAGCTCTGTCTGAGTGGCTTCTTGCATTCTAATTTGAAGAGCCCTTCTCTGCACAATTCAGGCATGAAATGAGAGCACCCTCCACCTCCATGACAGCTGCCTGCTGAGCAAAGGAAAATTAATTAACTGGCACAAATGGCCTGTAGGTCAGATTTTCCACATAAATGACACATAAAACAGTTGTATCTTTTAAGAGTGAATTCATCTTGAGGAAGGAGGGGAGTCAAGATACGTGACTCTAAAGTGATTCAATGAAAATCATCTGCTAAGCCACTTACCCCTGACTGGCGTATACATATTAGTTGCCATTTTTTTTTTTTCTTGATGTACAGCTGAACTTTTTCAGGACTTTTTTTTTTTATTCATTTATTTTTATTTTATTGAAATACAAATGTCACTCAGACAGTTTCAAGACACCTTAACCATACAGATTCGATGAATTAATACATTGCAAACTGTTTTCATAACATTTTGGTATTGTACAAGGTGT
>PVKA01015941.1:23445-49073 GCA_004027165.1 Ctenomys sociabilis
CAGATATCTCTTATCAGTGAATTAAGAGTGTAGCTGCTTACTTATCTTATTTTTTATACCTGAATTATATCAAAAATTCAATAATTATTTTCCTAGTGGATGACCGTAGTACTAGAAGCCGACATAATATCCTGTCCAACCACCATTAGTGCAGATCTTGCCTCTCATAGGATTATGTAGAAGCACAGCGTTATCTATCTCAACTGTACTGTCTATACACACACATCATGATTTTTTCTTTCTACACCCCTTCCTCTGTCTACACCTGTCAAAAGTGGGCACTCCATTGACATTCAACTACCTTAGGTGCTTGAACTCGACACCACAGTCCAACACAGTCCAGCATTCTACTTTTTCAGGACATTAACAAGAAACACAGTAGATATTCTTTCTGGTGCAGTTGGGTTGCACAGCTCTGTGTCTCAATATTCTTCTGACAACTGTATGCCTTATGTGATAGCTGTTATGGGTCAAGGCCAAATAGACTATCAGTATTAAAAATCACTTTTGTCTCTCACAGCTGGTCCATTTCTAACCTGATGGATTTGCTCCCTCTCTGCAGAATATGCAAGGGTGGTCCAGAAAGCCTGAACTTTTTGACTTCCTTCCAGAATTATTTAGTTATGTTTCCCGAGGAAGTGAATACATTCCATCAGCGTGAACCCTAGGGTACAAACACAATTTCCTATAGTACATATGGCAATTCCAGAAGAGGCCCTTAAGCTTCCCACTTTTACAGGGCAGAAAAATCATTTTTTTCCAGTAACGTTAACAAAAATGACAGAACATTTGTTCAAGTGGCAACTTGGGACATTCCTGTTTCTAACCTTGATTTAAATCATCCTCCTATTATATTTTGTGCTTTCAATTCAAAATGATATTAACATGACCTGAAAGCCAAAGGGAGGCCATTGCCATCAAAGGACATAGCCCCAAATGGCTTCGATAACGTCTCTGGAGGTGGAGAACAACTACCCCCCACAAAGCAGAGGTCCTGCTGTGTGGATGCCTATCCTAATTGTGAAAGGTTCTAACTGTGAAGTGGGGTGTAGGGTTTGGGCATGAAAGTTAAATTGCTATTCTGTGGCATGGCCATTGTGCTATTTTGGGGGGACCAAGGATTGAACTTAGGACCTTACACTTGGCAGGCAGGTGCTTATAATGCTGAGCTATCTCCCCAGCCCTGACCATTGCCTTCTAAACTTCAGTTCCATATTTTCTCTATAGTTTCAATGCCACACACAGTGAAGCATTTCTTTCTGGGCAAAGCCTTCCTGGCCCTTCTCCCCTCTGCTTGGTGTCTCACTTCTTTAACACCTTGCACAAATCACTGTCTGATTGTGTGTGACAAACTGGAATTACTGTGTTGATCTCTCATTTAGGTTCTGTGATACATGGAAATCAGTAATGTCTGATGAACATTTTTTCCCTTTGTTACTATCTGTTTTGCAGACATTTTAGTGAATGAATAATTATATAGGGACACCTAGATATTCATTACCCCATTCTAGCAATTTTTATTACATTTAATCCCCCTATCATTTTTCCCACTTAGATTACATTAATATCATCATGAATTTTTTTCCCTTAGTTATGCAAGACTATGTAAAATATAATTATATTAGATTAGCCCATTTAAAAGGCCATTGAAGATTTCCACAAAACACTATTAATCATATGTCAGGTTATATACATTTTTTTTGGTGTGTGTGTGTGTGTGTGTGTGTGTGTGTGTGTGTAAGAGACAAGGAAGAACTAATATAAAGTCAATAGAAAATGGAAAGTCACTTTTTAAAGTTTCTCATACGAGGAGAAAATATCACACCATGTCTTATAAGTAGATTGTCAGTCAAAGAAACAGTATAAATCATAAAACAAAAATTAAAATTAGTAATTCCAGCACTTGGGAGGCTGAGGCAGGAGGATTGTTTTGAGTTTGAGACCAGCCTGAGCTACAAAGTGAGCTTAAGGCCAGCCTGAATTGCATAATGAGACCCTGTATCAAAAAGACAGAAAGAAAAAATTAAAATTAAACAATATTCAAAAAATTATTCAAATATTAACTCAAAATTAAATGTTTCAAAATAATATTCAAAAATTAAAATTAAATTGTAAGTCCAACTAAGAGGTACATTAATATCATCATCAATTTGTATTTTTCTTTCTTTTTTATAAATGTTTTTGGTACAGGGTCTCACTACGCAGATCAGCCTTCCTACTTTCAGCCTCCCAAGCGCTAGGATTGCAGGCATGCGGCACCACACCTGGTCTCGATTGCCAGCTCAGTGTTCCCAGGGGTGGGACTGGCATATGGTGTGGGGGATCGAATCTGGGTCCCTGCACCTGCCTAAGCGGGCCCTTAGTCTGTTGAGCTATCTCCCTAGCCCATGACTCTGTACTTCTTCAGGTACTTTCTGGGGAAAACTTTTTATTTAAAATTATTTTATTTTATTTTAAAGAGGATAAAAAATAATGAAAACCATTAGAACAGTGCCAAATTTCATAAAACAAGATGTTAGGGATTCAGCAGTGGTCGCTGTATTGCATATCGCTGTTTCCAAATTAGATATTCAGGTCACCAGATGTAAAACTGGTCAAAAAATTAAGTGTTATCTGCTGTTTTCAATAAACCAATAAAAATTGGAAATACAATTACCTTAGCTATCTTCTATGTGTGCATATTCTTTTCTTTCTTTCTTTCTTTCTTTCTTTCTTTCTTTCTTTCTTTCTTTCTTTCTTTCTCTCCTCCTTTTCCTCATCCAAGTTATACTTTCCTTTTGGGCAGTTTCTTTCCCTTTCTTAATACCTATTATGATTTTCAGATTTTATTTAATCTCTCAGGATTTTACACTATGGAGATTATTTGATGTTTTTACATGTGGGTCTGATTTATTTAAATTATGTGTATGGTCTCTTGGACTGCATCCACTTGTCTATGAAAGCCTCAAGTATATCCATCTTTATAGTTAAGTAAAACTCCATTGTATAAAAGACGATATATTTTTTGTCCAATCCTCAGTTGATGGTCATTTTGGTTGTTTCTAAGACTTAGCTTTGACATATTGCACTGCTATAAGCACAGGTACACACACATTATTGTGGCATGATGTTTTCAGTTCTGGAAAAATAGGCAGGAGGGGAAAAGATGTGTTGAATGGGACCTCAAATCTTAGGTTTTTGAGGAGTCTCCACACTGATTTCCATAGAGGCTGCACCAGTGTACATTCCCACTAACAGCAGAGAAGGGTTTCTTTTTCCCTACAGCCTGTTTAGCATTTGTTATTGACTGACTTCTTCATGATAGCAATTCTTTCTGGCACAAGATGGTATCTCAGTATTGTTTTAATTTGCATCTCTTGAATGACCAATGATGTTCATTTTTTCATAATTTGCCATTTCATTCTCTTTATTTGTGAAGTATGGTGTTCATTTCAGATGCCCAATTTTGGATTGGGTCATTGAATTTTAGAAGCCTGATTTTAAAAAATTCTTCATCCTTGTCTGAGGAACAGTAGGGTACCAGTTTTTTTCCAGTTCATGGGTTTTCTTTTTCCTCAGTTTATGATTTCTTTTGACATGTAAAAACTTTTCAATGAGATCCCAGTTGTTGATTCTTTGAAGTATTTCCCATGGAGTTAAGTTCTTGCTCATGAACTATCTGCCTACACCTATATCTTTAAAATTTCTACCTTAGTAAAAGGCGAAAGATTTATATGATCTGACAAATGTTGGAGAGGATGTGGGGAAAAGGGAACACTTCTCCACTGCTTGTGGGAATGTAGACTGGTACAACCATTGTGGAGATCAGTGTGGGGATTCCTCACAAAACTAGGACTGGAAGTCCCATTGAAGCCAGCTATCCCCCTACTGGGAATTTTCCCGGAGGAACTGAAAACATTACATCATAGTGATATATGTGTACCTATAGCAGCACAATTTGTGATGGATAAATCTTGGAAACAATCAAGATGCCAGTCACATGAGGAATGGTTGAAAAAGATGTGGTATTTTTATACAATGGCATATTACTCAGCTATAAAGAATGATAAACTTGAAGCATTTATATTGAAGTGGATGCCACTTGAATATATGCTCATAAGTGAAATAAACCAGACTCACATGTGAAAATATCCTATAGTCTCCCTAGTATAAGAAATCAAAAGAAGAAATACAAATAGAAAGGCATAACACAACTAAAAGGAAAGTGAGAACTTGAGGATCGGACAATGAGGAGAGGATAAGGAGAAAAGCTGGGAAACAGGACGGGGTCAAAGCCACACATTTGTATACACAAGATGGGCAAGGCAAAGATCCCAAGTAACATCAGCAGGTTTTTGAAAGTAGCAGTTAAAAGGTAGGATTTTCAACCTGATTATGTGTATACGTTGATACCTGTGAACCAAACAACTGCAGTGAAGATAGCAATGTGTAATAGAAGGGTCACTCTTGGAATGCCTACCATTTTGGTCTTCTAAATACATACTTCCTGTCACGACCATACTGTCTCACAAGTAAAAGTTGTTTTTTTTTTTCTTTTTTTCTTGATAATAAATGAAAAAAAAGTTACAGAACTATTGTGCTATAAGGCTGTATATGGTTAGATTTCTAAATTTCTGTGTAATATGTGTATAATACTATTTAAATTTTTTCCCCTCATATTCTGTAAGAACTTAAAATTCAGTACATCAATACTTGATAGAAAATATCTGTGCCACGTTATGCCTCAGATGTTTGATATTTAGACAGATAGTTAGGGTAAACAACTGCATATATTGCAGGGTAATAATCAGCTTCTCTTATGGATGGTTAACAACCTAAATTTATAGATCAAAAATTGGAGAAATGAAAGGGCTGCAAGGTCAACCAACATTTTGGCCCTAGCCTTTCAAGATCAGTGAAGACTCAGGACATAGGACAACCTGTATTGTAACATCATGGAACTCACTTGTGCCCCAAATTTTCTGATCAGGGAGATTATGAAGCCACAGAGGAATGTGATTGATGATGTAAAGTGTGCCTAAGGAGAATCACATGGAAAGAAAACTTTCTCACAGGCTTTCACAGAGAGCAGATTGGTCAAGCTATGGCTGTGGCTCATCCACACGGCTGACACTGACAAAGCATCTACAAAGTGAGGTACAGCAGTACAGGATAAACCCTGAGGGGACTTGACTGACCTCACCAGATAGAAGAGTTACAGTTTTTGTTATATAGGTCTTGCTTTATCTCGGTCTTAACCATCCAGCAGAAAAGTATAAAAACGTAGTGTATAAAATAGAGCCATAAATAATCTGAACTGTAAATGGCTCTAGTCAATAACTTCTTCGGATAACTCAATATTATTGTGCAATGCTGGACTGTGTTGGATTGTTTCACTGAATTCAAGCACCTATAATAACTGAATGACAATATAATACTCATCTCTGACAGGACTAAACAGAAAAAAGAGAGGATACAAAGAAGGACCATTCTGTATTTGTATATACAGAACAGTTAAGTTAAATATGCAGTAATTTCATGTAATTGTATGAGAAGAAAGATTTGCACTAATAGTGTTTGGATAAGACATCCTGTCTGCTTCTTGTACTATGGATAACCACTAGGAGGATAACAATGTAAAACGTATTAATTATTGAAACTGTACTATAATTCAGCTTTTAAAAAAGAGATGTGTACAGCTACATTCTTTTAATTCAATGAATAGAGGCATCTTCTCTAATAGTGCTTTTAAATAGAATATGATGTCTGCACCTTATAGAATAAATAACCACTAAGAAAACAATATGCAATGTACTAATTATTGAATCTGTTCCAATGATTTGATTTGAAAGCAAATTTCATTGCTATTTGTTCTTCAATAAAATTATGGAAAAAAACCTAAAAAAATTCTACCTACTTTCTCATCCTGTAATGTAGTGTTTCTGCTTTAGTAGAAATGCTTTGATCCATTTTGACTTTACTCATAGATATATATCTAATTTTAGTCTTTGGCATATGCAGAACCAGTTTTTTTTTTTTTTTAGCACCATTTGTTAAAGAGGCTATCTTTCGTCCAATGAAAATGTATGTCCCCTTTGTCAAAGATAAGGTGCCTGGATGTGTTTGTAGTTGTGTATGCATCTTCTAATCTGTTTAGCTGATGCTTTGGTCTTTTTTTTTTTTCCTTTTTTTGCCAGTACCATGTTGGTTTTATTATAGTAGCCTTGTCATATAATTTCAGGTTAGTGATGGTGATGCCTCTTTCCTTCCCTTTGTTGTTCAGGATTGCTTTTGTTAGTCTAGATCTCTTCTGGTTCCATCTGGGGAAAGGTTTCCTCAAGTAGCTCAAGATGAAGACTGTGTACCCGGTGCCTCAATTCCTTTAGCAGCCATCCAACTCTTAGGATTTATGCTCCTCTCTTAATCTATCTTGTATCTGTGGCATATTAATATTTTCCATATTAATCCTTTTCCTGATTGAACTGTAATAAAAATAAATCCTAATCAAAAGTAATTAAAAATGAATTAAGCCAAATTTTAAATCTGTTTCTATTGCCTTAAGAGACAATTTGAACTCCATAGAGAGACAGTATCTGTAGCCCAATTAGCTTCATAGGCTGAGTGAGAAGCAATTTATCTGATTATTAGTTTATCTATTTAAAAATGGGGCTAATATTAATAGTTGTTTTTCAGATCAAATTAAATTGTGCATGAAATGTATAAATCAGAGTGTTTGAGCTTTGATAATAATTACATGTTAATGGTGGGCCAAGCGCAAGCAAGTGTGATGCTTTCCTGGTGCCATTTAAGAACTCTGGTGGAAACAAACAAACAAAACAAAAAAATAGAACTTTGGTGGACTCCGGGCAGCCAGAAGAACTCTGACCTTCCTTAGTTTCCTGCATACAGGTATAGAGTTTCTGCTGTCTTTTGGTCCAAACTTTTAGGAATGTAGAAGAACTCTGAGTGGCCTATGTGATGCAGGAGAGCTGCAATCTATGGGCCTGGTGTGAGCTAAAATCTTTGAAAGGATAACAACTGAGGTAAAGAAACAGGTCCATCAAGCTATAGCAGAAATAACGCCTCAGGTCCAAAAAAAAAAAAAAAAAAGAAAGAAGACAACAATTGTAAAAGAATTGCTCAGCATCTAAAGAAGACATAGATAGAAAAATGGAGAAGAGTAGAGAAATGGTAGAAACACTTAATGAACAGTACAGGAAAGAAATAGAATACACGAAACGATTCAAACAGATATCCAGGACATTAAGAACTCCATTGAAAGCTGGAAAAACCGCGTGAATGAGATTGAAGATAGACTTTGAGACCTGAAAAACATTGTTGCAGCTAATGAATGTGAAGGAAAAGATCTCTTAAAACTAATCAGGAACCAGAAAATAACAATTCAGTAGCTACAAATGATGCAAAGAAAAAAATAGGTAAGAATAATAGGTGTCAATAAAACAACAGGAGACAGCACAATGACATGAAAAGACTGTCTGCAGAAGTACTAGCTGAAAGTTTTCCAAACATGAGAAAAGAATCTGACATACATATAAGTGAAGCATATAGAGCTCCACACACAGCCATAATCACAATAACTCTACACTTAGACACATAATAATCAAGATATCAGAAATCCAACAAGAGAATAGAATATTAAAAGCTACTAGAAAGAAGAAACAGAGCACCACAATGGAAAGCCTATTGGAAACCATGGCAGATTTCTTAACACAAACCATCAAATCAAGAGCAGATTGGAGTGAAGTATGTAAGGTCCTGAAAAAAAAAATAACTTCCAACCTGTATCGATGTGCCTTGAAAAACTATCTATCTATCAAACTCAGCAGTGAAATAAGATCCTTCCATGACAAGGAACAGTTGAAAATATTCATGACCACTAAGCCCACTCTCTAAAGAGTACTGACAGATATTGTGGAAAGAGATAAGTGATCACAGCGTCAAGAACAGAAAGGAACAATTAAACAGAGCAAGTAATTAAAAAGAGGGAAAAGTTATGGAACCTAAAATGTGATACTGGGAGGTGGATCCCGGTGTGAGGAGGCGTGTCACTGGGGATGTGGCTTGGAGGGATTGTCTCCTTCTTCCTTCCTGGATTTTCTCTGCTTCTCATCCATAATGTCCAAAGCAACACTCCTCTTCTATGTCCCTCTGCATGCCACCCTGCCTTGCAGATGACTGACTATAGACAGAAACTTCCACAAACTGTGAGCTAAAATAAACCTTCCCTCCTTCAAAAAAACATTATGGACCCTCCAACAGGAAAATAGCATGAAAAAGATAAGCCAGTATGTGTCAGTCATAAATATAAAAATAAATGGCCTCAATTTACCAATGAAAAGAAATAGACTAGGAGAGTGGATTAAGAAATGAAATCCAACAATATTCTATGTACAAGAAATACATTTAATTCAAAGGTAAATTCACAGACTAAAATGTCAGGATAGGAAAAAAAAAAAAAAACCCAGGCCACAGGAAATCAGAAAAAAAGGGGTAGCTATCCTGGTTGCTGACAATTTCAACTTCAAACCAAAAATCACCTAAAGAGATAAAGAAGGTCACTGCATACTTGCTAAGGAAAAAATGCAAGAAGAAGATATAATAATAATAAATATATATGTACCCAATGTAGGAGCACCCTACTACACAGGACAAAGTTTAACAGACATGAAAAATCGAATGAGCAATGATACAATAGTATGGAGGACTTTAGCATGTCACAAAGAGATAGATCAACTAGGCAAAAAATCAGCAAGGAAATAACAGAACTAAACCAAACTTGTGAAGAAATTGACTTGATAGACCTTTACACAGTGTTTCCTCCCACAACAACAGAATACACATTCTTCTCAGAATATGTATGCATACGGGACATTCTCTAAAATAGACTATATAGTAGCACATAGAACACTCTTAAGTAAATGCAAAGGAATTGAAATTCTCCCATTCATACTATCTGGTCCCAGAGCAATAAAACTAAAAATTGTTGACTAAAGAAAATATAAAAGCACCATAAACACATACAATTTAAATAAACTCCCTAAACAACCAGTGGGTCATGGATGAAATTAAAGAAAAAAAGTAGAAAAATATGTGCAATTAAATGCAAATGCAGATACAACTTACTGAAACCTGTGGGATACAATGAAAGTTGTCTTAAGAGGAAAATTTATAGTGGTAAATTCACACATTAGGAAAACAGAACCGGCCCAAATAAATGATTTTATGCTGCATCTTAAACTCCTAGAAAAAGAAGGGAGAGTCAAGAAAAGCCCAAAGAAAGCAGGAGAATATAAAGACTACAGGAGGAATTAATGCAATAGACCTGAACAAAGTAATACAAAGAATAAATGAGTTAGAGTTGGTTCTTTGAAAGAATGAGTAAGATTGATAAACCCCTAGCCAACTTAATCAAAAAGAGGAAAGAAAAGCCCAAATTCTGCACTAAAGAATTAAAAGAGAGAAATCACTACAGACCCTAGAGAAATTAAGAAGATCATTAATGCCTACTTCAATAATCTTTACTCTTACAGCATGGAAAACAGAGGAAATCGACAATTTCCTAGGTACATATGAAATAACACAGCTGAGTCAAGAAAATATACAAAACTTGAGTAACCTAATAACAAGAAGCGAAATTGAAAATATAATAAAAAACCTACCAACAAAGAAAAGCCCAGGTACAATGGATTCACAGCAGAATACTACAAGAAATTTAGAAAAGATTTAATGTTACCTTTTTCAAACTCTTCAATGTAATTGAAAGGGAAGAAATTCTCCAAGAGAGTGAAATGAGGGAAACCATGCCTTTCACAGTAACATCCAAAAAAATGAAATACTTAGGAATCACTCTCACAAAGGACATAAAATGTGTCCTTATATAGTGAAAATTATCTAATCTCTGAGATTACAGATTGAAGAGAATTTGAGAAAATAGAAAAATATTCCATGCTCCTGGATAGGAAGAATTAGCATTATGAAAATGGCCATGCTCCTAAAATTGCTATACAGATTCAATGCAATTCTGATTAAAATACCATTATTATACTTCACAGAGCTAGAGAAAAGTTTCCTCAAATACATTTGGAGCCAGAAGAGACCCAGAATATCAAAAGCAATACTTGTAAACAAAGGAAAGGCAGGAGGTATTACAATCCCTGACCTGAAATTATATTATAAGGCTACTGTGACAAAGTCAGCATGTATTGGCATAGAGACAAACCTGAGGATCAAAGGAACAGATTATAAGATGCAGACAGAACTGCGAACACACTCAGGCACCTTATCTTTGATAAAGGGGCCAAACATATTCATTGGAAGAAAGAAAGCCTTTTTAAATAAATGTTGGGGGAAAAACTGGCTTTCTACATGGCAAAGGCTAAAAATAGACCCATGCCTATCGCCATACACAAAGCTACAGTCAAAATAGTCCAAAGATTTAAATATTCAAACAGAAACACTAAATCTTCTGGAAGAAAATGTAGGCAGAAATCTTAAAGACATAGGAGTAGGTAAAATTCATGAACAAAAACCAAATTGCACAGAAATACTTCAAAGAATCAACAACTGAGATCTCATCTTTTTGAAAAGCTTATGCGTTTCACAGTGAATCTCCAACAGAGTACAAAGAAATCCCACAAACAAGGAAAAATTATAGCCAAATGTCCCTCTGACAAAGCCCTTCTATCTAAAGCACACAAATAATTTAAAAAATTGGGCCCTCAAATTCAAAGACCCAATCCAAAAATGGGAATCAGAGATGTATATACACTTCCTAGAAGAAGAAATACAAATGGCAGGTAAATATATGAAAAAACATTCAACATCATTGGTCATTCAAAAAATGCAAATTAAAAACCACACTGAGGTTCCATTTCATCCCAGAAAGAAGTCAGCCAATAACAAATGCTAGAGAGGCTGTGGAGAAAAAAGAACCCTTCTGCACTGTTGGTGGTAGTGCAGACTTGTACAACCACTATGGAAATCATTGTGAAGATTCCTTCAAAAGCCAGGATTGGAGATCTCATGTAAGCCACCTATTCCTCTCCTGATTATTTTTCCAGAACAGTTGAAAACCTCATATCACAGAAATATACGTGCACCCCGTGTTTACAGCAGTGCAACTTGTCTTAGCTAAATCCTGGAAACAACCCAGAATCCCATGAAATGAAGAATGGATAAGGAAGATGGGGTATTTTTACAAAGTGGAGTATTATTCAGCTATAAAACAGGATAAATTTTGTCAGTAAATGGATGCAACTAGAGAACATACTCCTGAGTGAAACAAATCAGACCTGCATGTGCCAACATCATGTTGTATCCTTAGTGTGGGAACTTTGAAGGGAAAAGTGGATTCTGAGGGGTACAATAGATACTGGGACAAGGGAATGAACTTACTCAAATGAAAGAATTACTCCATTGAGGAGAAAGACAGGAGAGGGAGCGGGGGAAAGAGTTATCTCTGTATGTAAGCAGGACAGTTTGGACAACTGTACTGTGCATTTCTACTGGTACCTATCTATGGAAAGAAACAGTTAATGCTTTAATTTGTTTCATCTTTTTTCAATTGTTTTTCATTTTTGTCTTCTTAATTTCTTATGCATTTCTTTTTTTCTTCTAATTTTACATGCATATATTTGGTAATATGAATAAGTTAGAGGATAACTTATAATATCTGGTTTGAAGATAATACCATGCATTACAGCAAATACCTTGAACTCCATATTACTTTGTTAAGTGAAAATCTGTATCACTTACAATTTTCTGTTTTAACTATTTTTTTTTGTTTAACTCTAATTTGTACTCTTTAACAAATAAAAAGAATTATATATTATCATTCATTTCATTGTTTATTTTTTCTTTCCTTCTTCTTCTTTTAATATTTCCTATTCTATATTAATTCCTTTCACTCATTTACTTCTTCATTCAATAACAACAGTTTAGTAGATAATGTGTAAGAAGATTGTGATATAAAAAATATTAGTAATTTCTTCTTTGAGATTCAATTTGTGGCAGAAATTAGATTTTCTGCTTTTTCTAATCTTTGTGATATCTGTACAGAGAAAATGTACAAACACTGGCAAGACTACAGTGCCATATAGGACACACATCACCCTTAGGTATCAGAAAAGAGATTCAGACAAGCAATCCGAAAATTTGGTCTTTGGAATATACTCTGATTTCAAAGGATCCACACTTTTGTGTTATACAGTATTATCAACCTTGTCATTTTTTCCCCACATTTTGAGTTTCTTCTCCAGTTGAGAGTGTATTGTTTCATGTAAATGATTCTTTTTTTCCAGATTTTGGGGCTTAATAAGATTTTACTGTTTTTTTCTTCAAATTTTTTATTTTTAAAGAGAATATAGAAGTAGTTAAAAAACCTTAGCTACAGAATTTCATTAAAGAAAATGATATAAATTCAACAATTGCTATATTGCAAATTGTGGTCTTCAAATTAATTGCTCTGATTACCAGATATAAGCCTGTAATATGATCAAAAATTATAAAATATTAAAAAGAAGAGAGAAAAAACATTTAAACATTAACTTCTCCTTTCAATAGACTTACAGAAATCAGCAATGCAATTATCCAGTTTATCTTATGTTTATACATATCTGTATTTCTTTTTCCCTTCCTTCTTTTTTTCTCCTTTTCCTCATCCCAGTTGTTTCTTCCCTTTGAAAAGTTTCTTTCCCTTGTATTTATTTATTTCAATGTTGTGAAGAATAAACAAGGTAATGGAGTTGGGGTGAGGAGCCTAGAGTTTTTTCATGGTAGTCACTCATTCACTGGAGTCTCTCCCAGTCTTTCTCTTATAAAATATTTGCAACAGTCAAGGTAGGGACTTCCATTTATGTGTTGTTTTGGGGGCTTCTTATTCATGTGATATTGCTTTTACTATACCATTTTCCTACCTCCTCATATTTGGTTCACTTCGGGTTTGATCTATAATTGACCCAGAAGAAGGAGAGAATGACATAGCAGCCCTTTCACACTTCTCTCTTTATAGAGAGCTGCTTCATCAGACCCTTTCCAATCTCATTAAAAAAAGGATCATGGAATGGGACATTGGGTTGTAATTTTAACTTGTATGTGTCTATAAAAAATGTATATTTGGATCAATATCAGGGTTGTTGGCCTATATACATTTGGTGTGATATATCTGGTTTGATACAGATGGTGTCCTCACCTTGGGTATATGAGAGTAGAAGCCATGTATACATAGATTACATGTGTGCCTCATAGTTGGTAGGAATGGGTGGAGCATGTGTGTGCATGAGCATAATGTTGGAGAGTAGGCATTCTTGCTGTACAAACTATGACACGATCTGCTATGAGTGTATGGTTGTGATAGACTTATGGTCCTGTGAGTGTGGCTATCTGTGTGTCTACACATATCTTTTTGTTTGTTTGCTTTGCATTTTTCAGCTGCAATGCTCAAATTCTTTAAATATCTAAATAGTTCTTATGAACAAAAGCCCTTGGCCTCCCCAGCTCAGTTATATAGAAATTGGTATATAATAACATTGGTATATAATCAACATCCTGTCAGGGTGTTGATTGCTAGAGGTGAGGCTTTGAGGAGATCTCTCCTAAACATCTAGATTCATGTTGAGATTCACCTTTGCAGATTGAAATGCTCCTTAGATCTTACTGTTTCATGTTAATCACAGCTCTAACTCCTTTTGACTTCATTTTTCACATTCCAATAATAGAATCACTAGGATCCCACTTTAGCTTTTTGTATTGACTCACAAGCCCCAAGTTTCATAATTTTCAAGGAGAATTAGAGTTGGCAGCAATTAGAGATCTTTTAAAAATGGCTAAGCCAGCTTAAATGTATTTTCTCAAGAATAATACATCATGTTAATTTCAGTGTCTGTTCTACCCACAGCTTTGTACTTGGCTCACATTGAGATTCATATGGGAACTGATGTGGGAGATTCCCATTAATTTGCTTAAGGAGGACTTTTCCCACTGTGACCTACAGTGACCGTGCTATATCACTGAGGGGTTCTTTTCTGCAAACTGTCCTTGACTACTGTTATGGTTTGTGTCTAGTTGTTTCCCTAAAGTCTCTTGCAGTCATGGGATGGTTTGTAGAGTTTGTGATTAATTCTTGGTTCAAAGCTGGGATTGGGGTTGTGAGTGCTACACTCACCCTGGGGCAGATAAGCTGTATACTAATGTAGGAGAGGAAGAGAGGGTCGCTAGCTGCTGTAGCTGCTACCCTTCTCTTCCCTTTTTCTCTGCTGTTTTCCACCACCATGAATGATTACCCTCTGTTGTGTGTCACTCTGCCGTGGAGCTGAGTATGGACTGAAACTCCCACTAATTGTGAAGTAAATAAACCTTTCTTTCCTTAATTTTGGGTATTGGGTATTTTGTCCCAGTAATGAGAGAAAAGTAACCAAGACAACCACCCCGAGGATGGGGAGGAACCTTTTCTCTATGAGGTCTTAGTTCTTTAATCTCATCACAACCACATTGATGTCATATCAACCCAGACTTACAGTGAAGTGTGAACTCAATAAGACTGAGCTATCTGGGGCCCATATATCAGGACATCCATCCATGGTTTCTGAGAATTGTGTATTTTCTGTCACAGAAGGTACAATACTTGGCTTAATAAGTTCTGCTCTCTTTTGTAGGTATTTCCTTGTCTGAAGGATTTTGGACTCAGAAGTATAAAGATGATCAAGAACAGCTCTGTGGTAGATTAACTGATGGTCTACTTGTAACAGCCAGCTGAACTGAATCAATGTGGATCTGGGTGTGGAAGGCCCACCTGAGGATTGTTGACAAAATGCAGGGAAAGATGGTACGTTATTGATTCTCCTGGAGAAGCTAGTCTCGCTGATTTTCTTGATATTAACTCAGCTGTTCTCATCACTGAAGGAGCTTGGGTACTCATTGTTGCTTAGGATAGCTGTGGTTTTTTTCAGGGGATCCCTGGTTCTTACCCTAAGTGTCACTTCTAGTGCAGATCACTCAGCCTTCAGGGACAGATCTTTCATTCAGCTGGTGCATGCTTTCTAGATTCCACCATTGACCTTTGGGCCTTCCCAGAGCAGACCCCTGATAACAGACGAGATCGGGCGCATTCAGGGTGGTATGGCCGTAGACAAACCCCTGATATAATCTTGCACGAGACCTATATTTCCATACCACAGAGAGTGTGGACAGGTCTCCTGCACTCCTCTGCATTGGACTTTTTGAGTGAATACTAAAAAAATCTTATGTACTATGTGTCCTGTTTTACATTTGTTCCTTATAAGTCCCAACTACAACAAGCTCTGGGGGTATATACTTGGAGATTGGCAATTCCAGTGTGAAGTATGAGGACTTTGTTTTCCCTGATGATTCTTCCAAAAGCCCCGGGTGTGGTTCTCATTGGTTATGTGTGGTGTATGTCCTCCCTGAGCCTATCTGGGCAGATTGTTCTGGTCACCACCATCCATCTTCCACTGAAACAGCAGATAGAGGATCTTGAGCTGCAAGGGCTGATGGGTAAAGGTGTTCCCCACAGATAATCTCAGCATGAGTAGCAATAGTCCTCTCCTATGTCTTGTCTCCATCCCTCCACTGACAAGAGTGAGTTTGGTTATGTAGTTCTTCTGAAATTAGTAGATCTGCACTACTTGTAATATTTTTAGGTTCAGGACATCACTGAGGAAAAAACCATGATCATCAGACCCATAATTCTCGTGCACAACAGCCAATATTTTCCATAGAGTGAATACCAGGACAGAGATAGACAGGTTCAATGACATCTGTGCACTGGAAACAAAGCTTATTTAAATTTTAAATAAGATGCAGTATTACAACCCTGGACAGTCAAAAGGACAAAAAATCTTTGTGATCAGAGGAGTTTGTGTTCACAGTGTAAGAGGAGGAAGCTAAGACTGTTTAAAGAAAAAAATAAGTTATAGCAAAATTTGGAACATCCATATACCATCTTATATTTCCAACAAATTATGAATCAAATGAAACTAAAAATTGATAGTTTTTTTGAAACATCATTTTTCTTACGCTTATATTCTGTACATGCACCTGAGAGAAGATTCTGTAATTCAGATTTAACTGTGTCATTCTCTGGTTTAATGATTATACATTCCTTACTAGCTAACATTCAAAATCTTAGTCATAACACCAAAGCTAAGCTAATACTTTTAGAGGCTATATGCACTGAAAATGTTATAGTATATACTTTATGTGTAATAAAGGTGAAAATAATGCTAAACTGAAAACGTTATGATTTTTTCTCTTTATAACTACTTATGGATTTTGTTTGTGTTTAATATTAAGTTTTCTTTTATCTCCTTTCCTCGGTGTTAGAGCATTTCCCAAGTCTGTGTATGGACTGTTTATTACTTCCCTGCTTTCAAACTTTACTGTGCATATTAATCACATGGGGGCTCTTGTTTACAATGCAGATTCTGATTCAGCAAGGCTGCAGTATGGGAAATTTTTATTTCTGGTGATGTTGATACTGTCATAGTATCAAGAAAATAGAACTTAAAAAAAAAAAAAAACTCTTTCAATTCAGGGTCTTGCTAGGCAGTTCTGACTTACAGTGATCCTCCTGTCTCAGCTTCCCCAGTTCTGGGATTATAGGTGTGCTCCACCGCACCAGGTTTTTGGGCCAGTACAGTGTGTCAAGTGTTCCAGGGCTGGCATGGCATGTGGTCCAAGGGATTTGAACCTGGGTCCTTGCACTTGTCAACCAGGCTCTTAGACTGCTCAGCTATCTCCCCAGCCTACAAATAGATCTTTTAATATTTCCATGCTTTTTCATTATCCTCCACTCTACATCTTAACCCAGTATCTTGCTGATCTTATATTTTTCATAGCCTGTTTATTTCCTACTCTAGTACCGATGTGGATTTTGCATTTCTGTTTAATCATGCATGTCACACTAAAATTTTCTCTTTTCTCAAGACCTGCAATTTTATATTGATCTTACATTTGTGAATCAGGGTGTAGTATGTCAATGAGAACACCTGCCTTGGAGGATAAACATATTTAAATATCAACCTTTCACTCTGATTGGTTTTGAAAGTTCTACTGATTAGACACAGATATTTTAAATCATATTTTGTAAAAAAAAAAAGAAAGACATAAAGAAACAGGTTATATAATGGATTCTCAATTCATTCATCAAAATGCTCAGAAACTCCCACTGTTGAAACACAAGTGTTGAAACTGACCTAGGTCCCAGATCGTTTGAAATATATAATGACATTCAGGTATTTAATACATTTTAGGATACTTATGTTCTATAAATAATTTTGATGCTATATTTGCATATTATTTATATGTGAAGCTTTGGGTTGATGTTATAGTTTGGTTAGTACTAAGACCAATCTTTTTTTGTGGTTTGAGGTTCTTACGGAGGATGTGAACACAATGAGTACTATTATTAGTGGGAACCCAGATCAGTTCCTAGCATTTTAGGAAAGTAGGTTTATAGTATGTATATGAGGTTTGAGGCCAAAGTGAGACTGCCAGTTTACCTGAATCCTAAACAGGGCCTTATGACATTATGGGTAAGAGAGTAAAGCAACAATGAAGAACCTCTCAGATGACAGTCCTGGAGCCAAGTTACTAGTCAGAATGAAGGAGGAAACTGAAGATGAATGTGACCTCATTCATGTGTGTGACTGCTTAATGCATTTAATGCAATATTTATCATGCCTATTGATAAGAATAGACAAATTTGTTTCTTGGAAATTGACAAATATTATCACAGCCTTTTCTACTTATAAAGGATCTGGATGAAGTTGTTTCACTTAATATCCATTGTTTCAGCTCTTTTCAAATATGGTAGCTGAGAATACAGAGTACAAAAAGTCATGTCCTCCATGGTGTACTTCTTAATTTCTGTAGAACTGCTGTTCACATCGATCATTCTATCACTCAGATAAACAGGAGAAATGTTTTCTTAAAAATTGGAAAACTGGGGGGCTAGGTAGAATAAGCCCTTCCCTGGCAAGCACAAGGGCCTGACTTCAACCCCCAGTTCCACCAAAAACAACAACAGCAACGACAACAAAACAAACTAACAAACAAACAAAAAACCCCAAAAAGCAAAAAAAAAACAAAAAATAGAAACCTGTATTTTATCCCTTGCACTAGCCCTGAGATGGTGCCCTAATTATAAATGACTAAGGACACCTGCTGTTGTGCTGTGTCATGGAAGCTTGTGTGTCTGATGTCTTCCACCACTTGTTGCCAGCCAGTGAATCAATAAGCAAGGGACAACATGACAGGTCATTCCAGGGAGACATGGACACCTCTGATGGTGACTTCACTTTTTGGACTCCCTGATGCCTGGCCCAAACTTTATATGACTTCATGCAGGGGTGAAAGTTACTTCAACCAAACAGCCCCTCCCATTAGCTTACTTTTGATCAGATTGCTTGGTGGGCTGATGGGTTTCCCAGGCTTTCTATCTTCTCCTTCATTTTCTATCACATGGGTATTGCCTCTAATGACGTCCTTGAACATCTAATCTTAGATGAACATATTCTTTTATTTTTAAAAGTATAAATTAACTGATAGAACTGTGAAATTACACTTATTTAAATTTATTTTAAAAGTGAATTTAATTTTTAACTGATTTATTAAAAAGACAAGTGATACATATTTATGGGGTATCATAAAGTTTTGATAAAAATATACATTTCATAATGTTTAAATAAAGCTAAACATATCTTTCTCCAGAAACCTTTATCTTCTTTTGATACTTAAAGGCTTTTGAACTTTAATAACTTAGGAAGAAAAAAAATCAAATAATTATCAAAAGTTAATTGAAAGTCAAATTTTAACATTTTCAATAACTATTATACAATTTCTACAGTGTATTAAAGATCTTGATTGACCAAAAGAAAGACTGAGGTAAATTATGTATGTGGATAACAAAATTAAGACTGTATGAAGAGAATATTGTTCTTTTGAAGTTTTTACAGATTAATCACGTTATTAAAATTGAAAGTTTTTAACATATCAGATATCTCAAGTTTTATAGTTTACCCTTTATTCAAGTGGAGACATTTACTAACTTATTAAAAATATTCTTTAGTAGTCTTTAAAAACTGAGAATTCTGGTATTCTATTGTTTTCTGTTAAACATCAGTGATTTTTAGTTATCCCTTAAGAAAAAACCAAAAATTGAAAGGTCTGAGGGGTCATAAAAAAATATAATTTATTATAAATATTCTAAAACCTCAATCTTTTTTAAAAATTAACCCATTCATGATAAAACTTTCAATAAATTAATTTAATGAATTCTTTAAGTTGATAATACACATATGTACAAAGCCTGCTAAGATCCTATTTCATAGTTAAAGATAAAATGCTTTTCCAATAAAATAAGTATGAGGTACAGATACAACAATTATTCCATCTGTTTGACATTATCCATAAGGTCCTAAAAAATACAACAACAAAAGAACAGTCCATTAAAAGAAAAGAAAGCTTACAAATTAGTGATGGCCTACGTAAAAGTCCTAAAGAACCAAAGGAAAGGTACAAGGGATTATATTCATTTGGTGAGGTTTCTAGATGAAAGTACATAAATCAATGATATAAAACCTCAATCTTAAGTAATTAAATGTGTGAGTCTACAGCCAACCAATAGTTGATGTCCAATATTTAAAAAATGATTGTTGGACTATAAGCTAAGAAAATAGGAAGTCGTGCTTGTAGGAATTCAAATAATTGATATAAACACAGGCCAAATCATCTGGTCTATGACACAAGATCTTAAAGTTTTAATAAGAGAATGTATTTTTAACAGGAGACTCAATTTACATGACAAAGTTGGGCTAACCTGTAAAGTTAAGTTTGGGGGCCTGCAACCCTTGCTCTCAAAAATGTCACTATACTAATTGGCCTGGGAAGCAGACACAATAAGAAGTAGTTTGGATGTCTGGGAGATAGTTCAGAGGCATAAGCACCTGCCTAGCAAGCGCAAAAACTGGAGTTTGATCCCCATATTGCATACTGTGCCAGCCCTGGAACACCGGAAATGCTGTGCTGGCTTAGAAACGAGGAGTGGGGACTGACACCTGTAATCCCAGCACTACAACAGGAGAATCACTATGAGTCCCAGCTGTGTACCAAGACCCTGTATCAAACAAACAAACAAACAAACAAACAAAGTAGTTTGGACAAACAACATAACTGGTTGGAGAGGAGGTACAGAGAGAATGAATGGGATTAGGAACATTGGCTCTTACCCTTCCCTCTGGACAAATATTAGATATAACAGTGGACATAAAAACAATGACTAACTCCACAAACTCTTCAATGAAGTTGAAAAGGAAGCAGTCCTCCCAAAATCATTACTGGAGGCAAGTATAATACTGATTCCAAAACCAGGGAAAGACACAACCAAAAAGGAGAACTACGGGCCAATCTCCCTCATGAACATAGATGCAAAAATACTCAACAAAATCCTGGCAAATAGAATACAGCAAATCATCAAGAAGATCATACACCATGACCAGGTAGGATTCATCCCAGGGATGCAAGGGATGGTTCAATATTCAAAAATCTATAAATGTAATACACTATATTAATAGACTGAAATCTAAAAACCACACGATCATCTCAACTGATGCAGAGAAAACTTTTAACAAAGTCCAACACTCATTCATGTTCAAGGCCCTACAGAAAATTGGAATAGATGGACTCTGTCTTAACTTGATAAAAGCCATCTATGACAACCCAAAAGCTCGTATAATCCTAAATGGGGAAAAACTGAAATATTTTACTCTTAAATCAGGTACAAGACAAGGATGTCCTCTATCACCCCTCCTATTGAATATAGTCTTGGAATCCTTAGCAACAGCCATTAGAAAAGAGGGAGAAATAAAGGGAATAAGATTAGGTAAAGAAGAAGTTAAATTATCACTATTTGCAGATGACATGATACTTTACTTGGAAGGCCCCAACAATTCCACCAAGAAACTACTAGAACTGATAGGGAAATTCAGTAGCATAGCAGGATACAAAGTCAGTACTCCAAAGTCAATAGCATTCCTCTACACAGATAACAAGTACACTGAGAGGTAAACAATAGAAACAATACCTTTTACAACAGCACCGTGGAAAATGAAATACCTTGGAATTCACTTAACCAAGGAAGTCAAAAATCTTTTCATGGAAAATTACAACACCTTAAGAAAAGAGATTATAGAGGATTTCAAAAAATGTAAAGATATTCCATGCTCCTGAATAGGAAGAACCAATATTGTGAAGATGGCCATACTCCGAAAATTGCTGTTCAGATTTCATGCAATCCCAATCAAACTGCCACTAACATACCTCTCAGAGCTAGAGAAATCATTCCTAAAATTTATTTGGAACCACAAATGACCTAGAATAGCAAAGACAATCTTGGCCAATCAAGACAAGGCAGGAGGCATCACAATTCCTTACTTGAAGTTATACTACAAAGCCACTGTGATAAAATCAACATGGGATTGGCAACAAAATAGACCTGAGGATCAGTGGAATAGATTAGAATATGCAGAGGCATCTACAAACACACTCAGCCATCTGATCTTCGACAAAGGGGCTAAACAGGCTCATTGGAAGAAAGATAACCTCTTTAAGAAATGGTGCTGGAAAACATGGCTTTCTACATGTTGAAAACTAAAACTTAACCCAGCTCTATCACCATGCACTAAGTTAAAGTCAAAATGCTTTAAAGATCCAAACTTTAAAACAGAAACACTCAATCTCCTGGAAGAGAAAGTAGGAGGAACTCTTGAAGACATAGGAGTAGGTAAAGAGTTCATGAACAAACATATATTTGCATGGGAAGCTCTTGAAAGAATCAACAACAGGGATCTACTCTTCTTAAGGAGCTTCTGCGTGTCAGAAGAAATTGTCAACAGAGTGAAAAGACAACCCACAAATTTTGAAAAAATCCTAATTAGCAATCAGACAGAGGTCTGCTGTCTAGAATATATAAAGTACTAAGATATAACAGGGCCCTCAGATTTAAAGACCCAATTCAGAAATGGGCATCTGAGATGAATACATACTTCTCAGAGGACGAAATTACAGGTCAATAAATGTATAAAAAAATGCTCCACATCGCTAGTCATCCATGAAATGCAAATAAAAATAACACTGAGATATCATCTCTCTCCAGAAAGAATGGTTATCATAAGGAAATCAACCAACAACAAATGTTGGAGAGGTTGTGGGGGAAAGGGAACACTTCTCCACTGCTGGTGGGAATGTAGACTGGTACAATCATTGTGGAGGTCATTGTGGGGACTCCTCAAAAGAGTAGGACTAGAAATCCAATTCAAGCCAGCTATCCCCCCACTGGGAATTTTCCCAAAGGACCTGAAAACATTGTATCCTAGTGATATATGTGTACCTATGTTTATAGCAGCACAATGTGTGATAGCAAAATCTTGGAAACAACCAAGATGTCCATCACATGAGAAATGTGGTATTTCTATATAATGGAGTATAACTCAGCTATTAAGAATGATAAGCTTGAAGCATTTATACTGAAGTGGATGCCACTTGAACATATACTCGTAAGTGAAATAAACCAGACACACATGTGTAAATATCGTATAGTCTCCCTAGTAGAAGAAGCAAAAAGCAGAAATACAAATGGAAACGTACAACAACTAAAATCAACTGAGTCCGATAAGGCAAAGTGAATGGCATATGCTGCAGGATACTAATCAGCCTTTCTTCTGGATGGTTAACAACCTAAGTTCACAGATCAAAGTTGTAGAAATAGAAGAGCCACAAGGCTAGCCAACATTTTGGCCCTAGCCTTTCAAGGTCAGCAAAGACTCTGGACATAGGAGAACCTGTACTGCAACATCATGAAACTTAATTGAGCTCCAAATTTTCTGAACAAGGAGATTATGGAGCCACAGAGGAAAGAGACTGAAGTTCTATAGTGTGCCTGGGGAGAGTCACATGGAGAGAAAACTTTCTCTCAGGCTCTCACAGAGAGCAAACTGGTCAAGCATTGGCTGTGACTCATCCACATGGATGACACAGACAAAGGATCTACAGAATAAGTTACAGGACTACAAGATAAACCCGAAGGGGACTTCACTGACCACATAAGAAATATAAAGTTCATGTGTTGGTATATAAGTCTTGCTCTATCTAGGTCTTAACCATCCAGCAGAAAAGTATAAAAGTGAAGTATACGCTGTGGGGCCATAGTAATAAATTGACCTGTAAATGGCTGTGGTCGACAACTTCTTCGGATAACTCACTATTGTTGTGCAATGCTGGACTGTGTTGGATTGTGTTGTGGAGTTCAAGTACCCAAGTTAGTTGAATGACAATGGAGTGCCCGCCTTTGACAGGTGTAGACAAAGGAAGGGGTATAGAAAAAAAAATCATGATATGTGTGTATAGACAGTACAGTTGGGATAAATAATGCTGTGCTTCTACATAATCCTATGAGAGGCAAGATCTGCACTAATGGTGGTTGGACAGTATATTATGTCGGCTTCTAGTACTATGGACAACCACTAGGAAAATAACAAGGTAGAAAGTATTAATTATTGAATCTTTGATGTAATTCAAGTATAAAAAATAAGATACGCAAACAGCTACAGTCTCTTAATTTACTGATAAGAGACATATGGTATAATAATGTCTGTAAGTATAATATCATGTATGCACCTTCTATGACAGCAAAACATTATGAAAACAGTTTGCAACATATTAATTTATCAAATCCATCTTGTCAAGGTATCTTAAAACTCTCTCACTGATATTTGTACTTCAATAAAACAAAAATTAAAAAAAAACAAAAAAAACAAACAAACAAAAAAAAAACAAGGACTAATTGGCAAAGAGAAATGAAGAAAAGGGGTTTGGCATTTAAAGACTTTTTCAGAGGGACATTATTATGTATTTATCAGATATAACCCTTTAGGAAACACTAGTACAATTTTACAGAGATTAAAAAATAAAACAATACTTTTTCACTTCCACCACAAGTCAGTAAGAATTGAGATTATATGTTCTGCACACATGTTTTTGTACCAGAGATTGAACTCGGGATCTTGCACTTGGCAGGCAGGAACTTATGCCACTGAGATATCTCCCTTGCTGAGATTCTATGTTCTGAAAGCCTTTACCAGACAAACCTTGGAGTTGTTCAGTCTTTGCACCCAAAACTTGGTTCCAGGTCCCAGCCTTGTCCCTTCACAATGGTACTGATGTCAGTAGAATCAAGGCAGGACATTTGAGTTATCCAAGATTCCACTCTGTGGCAGACACTCCCAGGTTGAGCAGCAGCTTGCTTGCTAGGGTTGTAGTGGCATAGCAGGTTGAAGCAAAGTTTCAAAAATTTGCAAATGGTCCAAGACCACATGGAGCAAGTATCTAGCCAGGGAGCATCCACTGGGCTCAGTCAGCTCAATTTCCATGGTGCATGCCTTTGGACAAAACCATTAGCTTGCTGGACACTGCTCCCTGAGCCTTACAGAACTGAAAGTTATAGTAGCTTGCTACCTGCTTGGGCAAAGCTGTCACTGTGCTCACAGGTGCAGAGTCCTCTGCCTGATCACTAACTGGTGGCCCCACCTACCCTGGCTCAGGGAGGAAGGAGGCAGTGCAGAAGGCTAAGAAGGTCTTAGAGGGATTTATTCTGTTGGCAGTGCGTTTGTTCAAAGGACTTCCCGAGGTGTCTATCACTTCAGAGTCCAGCAGTTTAGCCACTTTTTCAACGTTGTAGTCCCAGTCGCAGTTGGGAATGTCTGGTCTAAGAATAAAGTAATAAAAGCTATCCATATTATTCTGATCAATGGGAGTTCTGGGATCGATCACGTTGTCCAAGCTTGTGGACATTCATTGGCTACGTACCATCCAATGCGATTAGACATACATATACTATTGTAGGCACCTAAGAGAACAGCAGACCAATAGATGACATGAAATTAGAGAATATTTTTATTTATGATATGAGTCATAGCTGACCACTAAGATCTGAACTTCTCATGGGGGTAGCCATTGTGGCAAGGTAGTTAACTTGTGCATCCAGCCAAATCTAGATGGCCTGTAAATCCTCCTACACCTTCATAGGGCCCTTTGTAGAGCAGCTCTGGGGCTACTAGTGACCCCCAGAAGGGCCCACCACTTCCTGAATCTTTCGTCTATTACGGGATGAAGTCAGTGAAGGAGACATTAGTTTCCTGGAACGGCTACTGGAACTAGGTAGAGACCCCGATACATAGCTGAATAAGGACTAAGTTTGCGGGCTGCCACTTTCTGAATCTTTAGGCCCAGCCTATCAGTCCTCATGGAGAAACACTGGAAAGTAGATCTTGGATCCCTTAGGGATGGTGGTGGAACCTATTATTTCTTAAATCTGTTATTTATTTGTTATGGGGTCTCACTACATGGCTTGGACTCATAGTAATCCTCTTGTCTCAGCCTCCCCAGCACTGGGATTACAGGTGTGTACCACCATGCCTGGTTTCAGTGGCCAGGACCCTCTCTCTCTCTCTCTCTCTCTCTCTCTCTCTCTCTCTCTCTCTCTCTCTCTCTCTCTCTCTCTCTCTCTCTCTCTCTCTCTCTCTCTCTCTCTCTCTCTCTCTCTCTCTCTCTCTCTCTCT
>PVKA01015942.1:8793-49037 GCA_004027165.1 Ctenomys sociabilis
CAAAAAAAAAAAAAAAAAAAATGAAGTTAGAGACCTCCGGAAACAGATTCAATTGGAAAAAGTGTTTTGACCTCGCCCAATGTTATAGCCTAACTGACTCCGTCTTGACCCCTCAGTCACTATTTTGTTCCCTCGTTGTTTTGTTCTAACTTGTTCCAGTACTCCACCCTCAGAGCCCCGGGTTCCAGGAAAACTAGCTAATTAACCCCGAACTGCTGGTCCAACTGCTGTTTGTGCCAGAAGATACAAATTAGCTGCCCAAATAACAGTTACAAAAGACGCTAACCAATTCTTTAAAAAGTTACCCCAAAGTAACCAATGCGATCTGCTTCTGTACAAAGCTTGCCTCATTCCCCCTTCCCCTCCTTGGTTTGTGGTTTTGAAGCTTAAATACTGCTCCTTGTAATGGCCCAGAGTGCCTCTTTGCACTTCTGCATAGAGACTGCCACAGGGTACCTGCTAAAATAAAGCACTTCTCTAACTTTTTGGACTTGTCCCATTGTCATTTGATTTTTGAGTTACAACACCCAAGAGCTTGCAGTAATTCCCAGTAAGAGGGCTGACCGCGAGGCATCCTCCATTTTACTTCCCCCTTCTTCTCCACCAAATCCTAAGAACAAAATGGCCACTGCTTGGGCCTTTCCTCTAACCAAAACACAAAGGGCGGGAAACGAAGGGGAACAACTTCAAACTATCAGAACTCACACCTCTTTAGACTTAAAATCTTTAAAAGAACTAAAGACCGCTGTCATGCAGTATGGCACAAAGGCCTCTTATACACTCAATGTACTGGATTCCATGACTCACAGATGGTCACCCCTAAGGATTGGCATGTGTTAGCCAAGGCCACCTTGTCCAGTGGGAATTATTTGCTTTAGAAATCCGAGTATCAGGATAATTGTGAGTCCACTGCTAAAAAGAATGCTGAGACCAGCAATGGCTGAACCTATGAGATGCTGGCAGGCACTGGAAATTTCTCCACAATAGAGGAACAATCTAGATATGATGCTGGGCTATTTTCTCAAATCCGGTTGGCAGCAACTAGGGCATGGAAGAGATTGCCCTCCCATGGGGAGGCACTAAAATAAGACAGGGTACAGAAGAACCCTTTGAAGATTTCGTTCATCGGCTGCTTCAAGCCCCCATAGGTTGTTTGGTAATGTGAAACAAAACTCTGACCTTATCAGACAATTAGCTTTTGAAAATGCAAATGCGGCCTGCCAAGCTGCCATTCATCCCCATAGGAAAGGGTCTAACCTAGAGACATACACCCGCCTCTGCACAGAGATGGGACCAGCTGATCAACAGGGCCTTGCTATGGCTGCCGCCCTACAAGGATATACAGTTAAACAATATTTATCTCAACAAAATAAAAATGTTTTAACTGTGGAGAATTTGGTCACTTTGCTAAAAACTGCAAAAAGGGTTCTCTTAAATTGCAAACAGTTGGTTTCAAGTGACTGGGCGCTGTCAGGGGAAAGAGCACAAACTGAGATGGGGGGGCCATGCTCACACCCTAGGCTGACCCAGACAGACATCTGCAAGGTAGGTTCAGCCGCAGAGGCCACAGCTACAGGGCCCTAGCTCCTTTAAAGCTTCAGGTAATGTGGGCTCAAGAAAACCTTTTTAAGTACTAAGACCACTAAGCTGATCCTAGCCACTGGACCAGCACACCTGTCGAGTAAAATCAACCAAAGATAGCCCTAGTGCTAAAGTTCTCCAAGTTTTGTTTGTTGTAATCAGTGCTGTTTATACAGGAAAATCAAAGTAATAATTCTATCCACCCAAATCATTGTTTAAACCACACCGGATTCTTATGTTGCACAATTGGTCATCTTTGCTGAAAATTTTAAAATTATTAAAACTAAATAGTTGGTTAGAAAATAAAAATTGCTTAAAAGAAAAACATTTTAATGGCTTTTCAAATGCAAATGTGGGTGGCCTCTAGGTGGGGCAGCTCCAAAGGTGTAAGGTCATTGCTCTAAGGTATTTTAAAAGATTACTTAAATTCTTCTAATTCCTAGTTAAGTTTGATTGCTTCTTTTACTTTCCTAAATTAAAAATATTAAAAATAAGGCTTTGATATTTTACAAACAAATATAAAACTTTAAAATAATGTGTAAAAGGCATGCGGTTTAAACAGTTACTTGATTTTGGAACACCATTTAAATAATAAAAGGCCACTATATGATCAAAATTCTGTTAAAGCAAAGGGAAGTCAATCCTGCCAATTTCACTTGTCAGTATCTACTATTAAATTTTTATACTTTTACAGCCATAGAATGACAAACCAGATAAGAAGAAAAAGACTAAGAAGGGTCCTTTGGAGAGATCTCCATACCTCAGGATGGAAGGGATCAGTCCACAACTAACCTGGGGCAAAGGGTGTGCTTCTGTTTTTCCAGAGAATGCTAACAGACCTAATTGGACACCAGAGTGTACTGTCAGGCTTTACCATGGAGCCAGATCTAAAGAAGTTAACAGCGACCAGGCTAGATCCAGCCCGGGGGCCTCTTCAAGGAACTGACCAAAATGGAAATATGAAGTCTAAATAGGTGACAAAATATGTAAAAATAATTGTTATATTTTTTCAGTGTTATCAAAAAATACAAAATACACACATCAGTTATAGATGAAAGATTTCATTCCTTCCAAGCTTTTCTAATAAGAGATCTCTAATAATTGATAAATAATAAAATGTAACTAGTCTACTTATAAAATTTCTAAAGCTTGAAATACAATTGCTATAATTTAAAAAAAAAAAAAAAAAAAAAAAAAAAAATTGGGACTGTATACACAACTATTCTTTTTTTTTTTCAGAACCGGGGATTGAACTCAGGCCCTTGCGCTTGCTAGGGAAGCGCTTATTCCACTGAGCCATCTCCCTGGCTCCTACACAGCTATTCTATGCACACAGGTTATACATTGAAATGGGAATGATAAAGATTAATGTCTTAGGAATTTATAATGAGAAAACATTCCAATAAAGAAGTGTTTCTCAAAAGAAAATCATCAGTACCGGTAAAAAAAAAATTAAAAAAAAAAAAAAAAAACAGGGGCTGGGGAGACAGCTCAGTAGAGTAAGTACTTGCCTGGCAAGTGCAAGGTCCTGAGTTCAATCCCCAGTACCGCCAAAAAAATACAACGGAAGATTATTTAGACTGGGGGTGGTGGCACCCACCTGTAATCCCAGCTCTTGGAAGGCTGTAAACAGGTGGATCATTACAAGTACAATCTATTTGTGAGACCCTGAACACACAACCCACAACCCTTCCTTAAAATACAAAAAAAAAAAAAGAAAATCAACTAGGCATCAGAAGTAGGAATAGATGAAATCTGTGACAGATACGAAAAATATTTACTGTGCATATAATATGTAGATTTTGTATAAATTGATGAACACAAATCTAAAAAGTAACTAAAAATACATCTGATCAAAGAGAAACACTTTAGTGTTTTAGTACAGAATGAGACATAAATCTAATTTGAGGAAATCATCAAAGAAAATAGCATGGAAGAACTGAATAAGCAGCTTACGAAGAGAAGGAGAAACAATGGATATGCCCCACATGCATCTCATTTACTTTGGAACTTGGCAAATTCTCCAGATCAGTGAATTTTTTCCAATGACAACAGATAACACTGTGCTATTATTTCTGGAAATATGTAAAATCACCAACCACGTAACAGTGCAATGAATAAGAAAGTAATAACTAGCCAGGCGTGGTGGTGCAGGCCTGTAATCCCAGTACTTGGAAGGCTGAGGCAGGAAGATTGTTGTGAGTTCGAGACCAGCCTGAGCTACAAAGTGAGCTTAAGGCCAGCCTGAACTGCATAGTGAAACCCTGTCTCAAAAAGACTAAAAAAAAAAAAAAAAAAAAAAAAAAGAAAGTAGTAACTACTTGACCTTGATTCTCAGATCAGCACTTTGGAGAAGACAAGAAAACAATCAAACAGGAAAACTTCAGAACATGTTTCTCAGTGCAATTTCTATAATACTGCCTGTCCAGCTCAGTTTGGTTTTCAGTGTGGGTATTAACAGACAGCCCTCAGGGGCCAGGGAGATGGCTCAGTGGAATAAGCACTTCCCTGTCAAGTGCAAGGGCCTGAGTTCAATTCCCCAATTCTGCCAAAAAAAAAAAAAAAAAAATTAACAGACATCCCTGTCAGGAAAGTGTCCTTTGCAGGAAATCTTTCTCTTCCCTTAACACATTTTCAACCCCTTCATCTTTCTTTCCCAGCTTTCTAAACTCTATAAAAATGCTAAACTCCACTGTCCAATTGTAAGTTTATTTAGTTAGCTTATAGATAAAGCACCTAGGAAAAGAGCCTGAGGTAGAATTGGGAAATCAGTGGTTTTGATAAGATTTCAAATGAGAATAAACAATGACCTAGGACTTTCAAGTCGCAAGAGTGCACTTACTGTCCCACAAGGAATGCAGACTCCTCCCCACAAAAAGGAGTTGAAAATACTGCCTACTAAACTCCTGAGTTTCTATACAAATAAGGAAAAAAATACCCAAATTTTCTCTAAAATATGTTTCCTTAAAACCTTGCATGCTGAGGAAGTGGTCATATAGCCCAAGTTCAAAGTGCTTTTCTTGGCTGGCATGGTAGCCCGCACTTGCAATCCCACCAAAAGAGAGGCTGAAGCAACAGGATCCCCAAGAGTTGGACTAGTTACATCATGAACTGAAGGTGACCTGCACATCTAGATCCCGTCTATGTAAAAGAGGTGATTGTAAATCTACAGAGTGATGTATAAAAGGTGGCAAATAAGCAACTGAGCAATTGCTGTTCTCTGCTTGCTTATAATTGACTTTGATATTGTGTTCCTTAAGGCTACCCACTTAGGAAGCTTCCTGGAACTCAGAGCTCCATTCTAATTTTCAGTCAAATCTCTCCCAGTATCCCTTTTTGGTTCTAGACCTCTTTCTTCAACCATGTAAGTTTACGAGCTGTTGTTACAGTAACATCACTGAGAGTAGTGGTTCCATGAAAATAATTCACGTGCTAAGTATTTAATTGCTGAGGATGGAATGCAGGCTCTGTTGAGATTGGTGGAGATATAGCTATGTCTGGGGTCACCTAAAATGGCATTCTGGGCTTGCAGTATCACGGTAGGGACAGTATACTGGGGACCTAATGATAGGTTCTGGCCCTAGTGTGAATTGCTAAATTATTATTATTTTTTTTTTCTGTCTTTTTGAGGCAGGGTCTCACTATGCAGTTCAGGCTGGCCTTAAGCTCACTTTGTAGCTCAGGCTGGTCTCGAGCTCACAACAATCCTCCTGCCTCAGACTCCCGAGTGCTGGGATTACAGGCATGTGCCACATGAATTGCTAAATTATTATAGTGGCTATTTAACATGGCTGAATCCCAAAAACAATAGCCTGTATTCCCAATGACCACTTCCTCCTTCTCCTCCAACCCAGTCCTGGATCCAATTCCTCTCACCTTTCCCACGCACACTGGGGAGAACCCAATCAGTTCCTTACAGGTAACTGAAACTGCCCCTCAAACTCCACCCCTAGCAGAAATAAGTCTCAGCTTTCTTTGTCTCAGGTCATAGGATTCCCCAACCCTCCACCTTCCCTCATATTCCTTCTGTTTTGTTTAGTCAATAAGGGCCTCTTTTATCTTTCCTGTCTCTTTACTGTGCCTCAGAACCGTCCCTGCCTGAGTAAAGAAAAATAGGAACAGATGACAACAAAGGAAAAAGGACTCAGAAAGACCTCAGGGCCTGGAGGTAAGCAGGGAGGCTGTAGAAGGCCAGAGCTGGTTCCAGCCACTTCCTTCCACAATCACACAATTCCTTCCTATCCCCAGCTCCCGTCCCACAACGTCACCATTGTGTAGCTTGAGAATCACCGAGGATCCTTGAACGTAGACAGGAGGAAATGTAAGCCTCGCAAAAAGGTGGTCTTTTCAGCTAGAGGCTCTCAGCAACGCACTCAGAAAAGTTCATTGCCGGGACACAGCAAGGCCCTCCTCCCTCGACACACCTGATTGGGTAGCTCGTCCAGCTCGCGTCTCCAGCACTGATTGGCTCCTGCACCCTTGCCGCCAGCTGCGCTGCGTTTGAAGGAGGGACAAGCTTCTTTCAACTTCCTCAAGCTTCTTTCAACCTCGTAAAGCTTAGAGCCAACCTGTAATTCTCGAAGCTCTGGGCTTTCTCCTTAGAGATCAACCTCACCTCCCACGGAGAATGCTTGCAATTACGAGCTATAGTTTTGGCTTTTCAAAGCTACTCTGATTTTCTGAATAGATTTGTATTTTCTAGAAATTGCATCACAAGTGTGTTCACAAGTTTCTAGTGTGAATGTCCCATGGAAGAACGAATTGATGACGGAAAAACTCAGGAGTCCAATCTAGGCCAGGAAAAAGTAGAAAGGGGAGGCTGCTGTTAGTTTCAATGCCAAGAATTTCGCACTCATTCCACTGATACAATTTTTTTTTAAATGAATATATGCCCCACAAAAGGAATACAACTTGAATAGGAAAAGAAATTAGAGATAAATGATACCAAATTTCTGTGAAAGAATAAAGATGAAAGAAAAGAAAACATTTCAACACTTTATACAAGGTTCATACTCCATGCATGGTCATGAGAAACGCCCAGACTTTGAAGATAAACATAGCCAAGCATGAGGGACCAAATGACTGCTGAAATAGAGCTCAACACTTCACCCACCTGACCACTTCCTGGTAATAAGATTGGGATACAAAAGTAATTTACATTATAAGCAAAAACGTATGCAATTTTTTAAATGTTAAATGTATTGAGGGGCCGGGGAGATGGCTCAGTGGAATAAGCACTTCCCTGGCAAGCTCAAGGGCCTCAGTTCAATCCCCGGTTCCGCCAAAATAAATAAATAAATAAAGGTATTTGAGAATAATATAAGTTATTTTTTTATGTATTTGGTACAGGGTCGGCAGGGTCTACAGGGTCTCACTACGTACATCGGACTCATAGTGATTCTCCTGTTTGTAGCATCCCAAACGCTGGGATTACAGGCGTGCACAACCACACCCAATCTCAGGTGTGGTCTCACTGTGTTCCAGGGGCAGGGCCAGCAAGGTACGCTGGAGGTCAAACCCCGGCCTTTGAGCTATGCCTAAGTAGGTGCGTTAGTCCGCTGAGCTATCTCGCCAGCCCCTACAAGTTAAACTTTGACTTCTATTATTAGAAGAAATGTTTAAAATGATGAACATTACCGCACTCTCCTATGCTATATGTACATTTTTTCATATAGTATATATTTATCCATTCCTACCCTAGCATCACTATATGAATGCATTACACCATATCTTCACTGTGAACTCAAGTTGGTATCTAAGGTTAGTTGGTATCTAAGGGGTTAGTTAGTAAGAATTAAACTCAGGACCTCATACTGTGAGGTCCAAGCCAAACAGACTCCATCTTAAAAGGTCAACAGAATGTGTTTAAGATTACTGCATCTGCAAATGGAGAAAAGTCCCTGCTTGCCTCCCAGCTGCAGGTGTCCTAAATTTAAGTCCCTACATGCCCCCTAGCAACAGATGTCCTAGAGATAGCTCAGCTGAAACAATCAGTTCCTAGAATGCCAGGACCCTTCCGAGAATTACCCTCCGCATCCCTGCGCCATCCAATTATTGTAAAGGTCAATTTAAACTAACCAATGCCATCCGCTTCTGTAACCATGCTTGCTTTGCGGTTTTTGCCTTTATAATCCTAGCCCAATTGTTCATGGGGGCCCTCTGTTCCTGCGCATTCAGTGGGCCCCATGCATGCATGGAAAATAAAATCCCCTTGCTTTTGCATGAGAGGACGTCTCTTGGGGTCTTTCTTCACACGGTGGGCTTCTCAGACCTAACAATACCTGTCGGGCAGGTATTATGCTGCTGAGCTATATTCTTATATCTGGTTTTATTTATTGATTGATTTAATGTATTTTGTACAGGATCACACTACGCAGCTGAGCCTCATAGTAATCTTTCTGTTTGAGCTTCCCCAGCACTGGGATTATAGGGGTTCAAAACCAAGCCGGGTTTTGGTTGCCCGAGCAGCATGTGGTGCTGGAGATCAAACCCAGATCCTTCCTGTTGCCTATGAGCTGTCTCTGCAGCCCCAAGGACCCTTTTAAACAACCCATAAATTTTAGATCTAAGAAAAAGACAAGAAGAAAACTCACTTATGAATTTTGTGGGTAATCAGTGGTACCTGAGTTGGGATCTTAGGGCCTGGCCTAAGTCCCAGGGGAATGGCATTTTTGCCTGTTAATGAAAGCAAGGAACTTTGGATGTTTGGCTCTGGACCCACTTTCTCCTCTCCAGATAGCTTTCTGCCCCTCCTTTTTTTCTTCACTTCCAAATTAAGTGTTTCCATTTTCTCTTTGATTTATTATATCTTAATCATTTATTCATTTCTTTATGTATTTGGTACAGGATCTCGCTTTGCAGTTTGGACTCGTAGTGATCTTCCTGCATCAGCCTCCCCAGTGCTGGGATTACAGACATGTGCCACATGCCTGATTTCCAAGGCAGGCCCAGCATGCCCAGGTTTCTGGGGCTGGCACAGTATGCAGCACCATGGATCAAACCTGGGTCCTTGTGCTTGCCAGGCAGGGGCTTAGAATGCCGAGCTATCTCAGCAGCCCTCCATTTTTCTCATTTAAATTGTATCTTCAAGCTCTTCCTATTATGAAGCTTACAATTTCCATATAGCTATGGTTCTACAGTGTAGTACAAACCACCTGAATTGAGAGTATCTTTTGAAAATTCCACTTTTTTTTGTTGTTGTTGTTTTCTTTTGTTGTTTTTAGTTTTAATTTCTGAAGAATCCAGGGACCTTTTTACTTCTCTTTGTTTCCAATAATATAAAAAAAAATCTCAACTTCCTGTTACTGTTAAACAAATTCATTCCTTGACAATGTGAGACTGTAATCCTTGTGCAAAACTAACACTTTTAATAGCTTTTCTATATGATAATTATATGTTGCCTACTTTTTAAATGTATTTTAGTACAGGGTCTACAGGGTCTCAATACACAAATAGTGATCCTCCTGTTTTCAGCCTCCCAAGCTCTGGAATTACAGGCATATACCACCACACCCAGTCTCATTCATCATCTCAGCATGCCCCAGGGGCAGGACTAGAACCCTAATCCCTGTGTCTGCCTAAACAGACTTTTTTTTTTTTTGGTCTTTTTGAGAAAGGGTCTCACTGTGCAGTTCAGGCTGAACTTAAGCTCACTTTGTAGCTCAGGCTGGTCTCGAACTCACAATCCCCCTGCCTCAGCCTCCTGGGTGCTGGGATTGCAGGCATGCGCCACCATACCTGGCCCTAAACAGGCATTTTAATCTGCTGAGCTATCTGGCCAGCCCGATGTTGCCTATTAATGTCATATGTTTTGCAAACCATGTAACACCTTGGCTCAAATTAGAGATTTGCTTAAAATAAGCTGCCAAAGATTTTATTTTCTTATATTTTTAGCCAGTTATAATTCAAGTTCATAAAGCTCTCTTGCCAAGGGTCAAGTTCTGATGTATCCAACCTCAGTAACAGGTTCTACACGATGACCCTGAAGGTCAACTTATACAAGGCCTCTGTGATGCCCTCCGTGGAACACAGACCCTCCTTCATTAGTCTTCTTATTACATACATTCTGTTATTAATGCACATTGGATTCTTCAGGACTTTCATCCTTATAACAGATGCTACCTGGATTTTTATCATTCTCTGTTTGTGTTACTGCATTTTCTGTTACTGCCACAAAATATCTAATACCTTCAATTGGAATTTTTATTGCAAATCTATCTTGGCTTCTGCTTTGTGAATTCCAAACTGTGGTGGGAACGTGATATTGGTAAAGATGTAGAGTGAGAGGTGAGAGGGCCACATCCAAGGAGGAAGAGCTTAAGAAAAGATACAGTCCACATGGCTACATCCCAAGATCTAATTCTGCAAATAAGGATCTAGCTACTATTAGCCAATGAAACTCTGATTCTTTGGATGAGTTGTTTAAAAAACAAATCTTCCTTTAGAGTCAGGCTCATTCTGTAATTCACACTGACCTAGAACTGTCTATGTAGCCAGGGGTGGATGCCAATACTCCGTGTTTCTCTTGCTTCACCATCCTAGGTGCTAGGAAACATGCATGCAAGACCATCCCAATCCGATTCGTACTTTAAACTGCTGAGAGGGGCCGGGGAGTTGGCTCAGAGGAATAAGTGCTTCCCTGGCAAGCACAAGGGCCTGAGTTCAATCCCTGGTTCCACCAATAATAATAATAATAATAGTAATAATAACAATAATAATAAATTTTAAAAGTGTGGGAAGGATTTTAAAAAATAAAAATAAATAAATAAACTGCTGAGAAATTTGTTCCCTAGTTAACTCCCTAGTTCCCATCTATAAATATTAATGCACTTGGAATCAAGGTGTACATACCAGCTTTGTACCACCACAATGCTAAGACAGTAAGGAAAAACCTAAGGGCTAAGAAGCCCTCAGATTCCTACACTGCATGTGCTTTTGGACCTTGCTTGGATCCTCATCGCCTCAACCCATCAGTTGCCCTGCAGCGAGACCATACAAGTGGTTCACACTGATATGCTCTATCATTTGCACAGTAATACACTGCTATGACCGCTTTTCTGAGACTCTTTATTTGCAAGATCAGAATTGTTTTGTCTCTTGTCATGATGAATTAACCTTTCACAGTCTCTGCATTTCTTGTGCTACCACTGTCTTATGCACAAGAGCCGCTCTAGCCCTTTTCCAGGCACCTGGCAGACCCAGTCCATGTTATAGCTATTGAGAGTGAGTTCTGAGGCTGCATAGGGAGCTCCCCAGACTGCATGAAGCTGACCCTATACTGCACCACTTGCATCTCACTCTGGATGACAGAATCATGGAGACAACCTTCTCAGGAAACCATAACATGTGTTGGTAGTTTATTCCACACATACTTAATCATATTTTTAGTGTCTTCCTTTATAGTTTTAGCTTCATCATCTTCTTTTCTGAAAGAGTCTCACTATGCAAGCAAGATTAGCCTTGAACATGTGGAGAGGTATGATGGGAGAAATAAAGAAATGTAAAAAGGACACATAAAAAACATACTTTTTTGGATTTTTGAGACAGGGTCTTGCCATGCAGTTCAGGCTGGCCTTGAGCTCACTTTGTGGCCCAGGCTGGTCTCAAACTCAAAATGATCCTCCTGCCTCAGCCTCCAAAGTGCTGCGATTTACAGGCATGCACCACCACATTGGGCCAAAAATTCATGCTTTTGAAAATAAAAGCTACCTTTAGGACACAAACCAGTTTTAAGCTTTTCCCTCTGCTCCAGGTGAAATAAGAGCAGGCAAAATTCCTATTTGCACAGAAGTTTATTTAGCCACCTATGTGTTTCCAGGAAATTGACCCTTCACTTGTAATAGGCAACCTTTTACCTATTAACTAGGTTTTTCCCACTGAATGAACCACTCACTTCACTCTCTTACTGTGAGTGGCCATTCTCCTTCACCTATCCAAGTAAAGCTGACTACAGATGTCAAATTTCAGATTTCCATGGCCAAAAATACATAAATTTTCCCAAATATTTTTTCTTTTTTGGTGGAACCAGGGATTGAACTCAGGCCCTTGCACTTGCCATGGAAGCACTTATTCCACTGAGCCATCTCCTCAGACAATTTTCCCAATTCTTAAGTGTAGTACAGGTCTTTGTCCTTTTTCTTTTTAAGGTTTCAAAAATTTATTGACTTAATAATACTGATTACAGAAAAAAAATAAGATTCCTGATTTAGCCGGGTGTGGTGGCGCATGCTTGTAATCTTAGCACTCAGGAGGCTGAGGCAGGAGGTTTGCTGTGAGTTTGAGACCAGCCTGAGCTACAAAGTGAGCTTAAGGCCATCCTGAACTGCATAGTGAGACCCTGTCTCAAAAAGACAAAAAAAAAAAAAAAAAAAAAAAAAAAAAGATTCCTGATTTAGTATATTCCACTGTTCAGGCAGAGGTTATTTTTAAAACTTTTTTCAATATTGTCTTGACCATGGTTAAAAGATGACATTGTCTTGTGACCTCCCAGACAGTAAACATGTTGCCGCTCACATACAACTCCTTACAGTCCTAGCTTGATCCTCCTCCGGTGTCTCCTCTTGGAGTTGTACCTATCTTCGTACGAATCCACTGAAGGATGGGGTGATTCTGCTTTTGCTTCTTGGCCAGAAATCGTTTGATTCTGAAAGTCTTGTGAGAAGACATGATGCGGGTAGAAGGAGAGTGCACACACTCGATGGCAGACTGAAGCAGAAGAGCCAGGTCTTTGTCTTGATGGTTTACACTCCACTACTGAGTATGTACTAAAATTTCTTTCTAATAAACGATTTCTGTGCTTTTTATTTTGTGTGTGTGTGTGTGTGTGTGTGTGTGTGTGTGCATACCTATCATTTATGTGTTCCCCACGTTCTTTTTCTTCACTGATGACAATTTATTACATTTGCAGCATACAGACCAAACAGTAAGTAGACCAGGATTCTGTCTCCATAGAAGTGGCCAATGACAGATACCATTCTGTGGGGAACATGTGCATTTAATCATGTTGTAGTTGTTTGATCTTTTGCTTCTGTCATTCAGTTTCTTTCTCCATACGCTCAACTTCCTTTTTTATGACGGTAGATCTCATCTGCATATGTTTCTTTTTTCTTTTTTTTTGAGACAGGGTCTCACTATGCAGTTCAGGCTAGCCTCGAGCTCACTTTGTAGCTCAGGCTGGTCTCGAACTCACAACAATCCTCCTGCCTCAGGCTCCCAAGTGCTGGGATTACAGGCCTGCGCCACCACGCCTGGCTCTACATGATGTTTCTTTAAGGCTGCCAGTTGTTCTTTAGTCTTCTGTCAGAAGAACCACTCCTCTTCAGCCTGCTCTCTCTTCTAGAAGGTCCTACCGGCATCTCGGATCGAGCCAGAAGAGCTCTCACGATCCTTGTCCGAGCAGAAGCCTCTGGTTTGCATGGCCTTCACTCCCCAAAGGCCAAGCCATGTCCGAGCCACCAAAGCTGTATCTGCCATTGTTATTAACGCAGTAGTCTCCACGTTCTTTTTCTGTATAGAAATTCAGTGCTCCTCCTTACTTTCCAAGTTTACAGTAAGTGGATTTCTTCTTAGACCAAGTTCCATAACAACTCTAGTGGACATGAGACAGAAGGCCAGGAGAGAAGAGAGTGAAAAGGATGTGTAGTGGGAGGATGGATATAATTAATGTATATTTAACCACATGATCATCTTAATAGATAAACAAAACTAATTTGGCACACTGAAACACTAATTTATAATGAAATCCTTGAAAAATTGGAATAGATTATTTTTATCTCAATGTTTTTTTCTTCTTCTGTTTTCTATTTATTTATTTTGGCAGAACCAGGAATTGAACTCAGGCCTTTGCGCTTGCCAGGAAAGCACTTATTCCACTGAGCCATCTCCCTGCCCCTCTTTTTTCTATATTTTTAGGGAAGGGTCTACAGGGTGTTCAGGGTCTCACTACTAGATTGGACTCATAGTGATTCTCCTGTTTACAGCCTCCCAAGTGCTGGGATTATAGGAGTGTGGCTGGCCAGCCCTACTTTTATCTCAATCTGATCACTCTGTTTAGGACAAACCATGATTTTAAATGGCCTAAAACTGAAAACTATCACTCTGAGCAAGAAAAGGGTTCATATTCCCACCAATCCTATTCAATATAGTTCTGGAAATATTAGGCAAAGCAATTAGATTAGAGAAATAAAAAGAGAGGGACTGGGGACCTGGCTCAGTATGCCTGGCAAGCACAGGGGCCTGAATTCAATCCCCAGTTCAGCCAAAAAAAAAAAAAAGGAAACAAACAAACAAAAAAAAAAGAAATAAAGGTAATAAATGAAAAGAACAATAAAAGTAAAAGCCAGGTGTGGTGGCGCATGCCTGTAATCCCACCACTTGGGAGGCTGAGACAGGAGGATTGTTGTGAGTTTCAGACCAACATAAGGTACAAAGAGAGCTTAAGGCCAGCCTGAACTGCATAGTGAAACCCTATCTCAAAAAGACAAAAAATAAAATAAAAAATAAAAATAAATAAAAGTAAATAAATAATATATAATGAATAAATAGTAACATGATAAAACAAAAGGAAGACTTAAATTATTATTTGGAGATGCCATGATATTCTACATGCATGATCCCAAAAACTACACCAAAAAATTCTAGATTTAATTCTGAAATTCAGTTATGTAGCTGAATACAATGTCAATACTCAAAAAATCAATAGCTTTCTGTACACAAAAAAATGAGGGCTCGGGCAATAGCTCAGTGGTCTAAGTGCCTGCCTGGCAAGCTCAAGGACCCAAGTGCAGTCCTTGGTACTGCATGCTGTGCTGGTCCCAGAATCCCAGGCATGCCGTGCTGGCCACTGAAGGCAGATATGGTATGCATACCTAAAATCCCAGTGCTGGGGAGGCTGAGACAGGAGAATCACTGGGAGTCTGAGCTGTGAAGTAAGACCTTGTACAAATAAATAAATAAATAAATAAATAAATAAATAAATAAATAAATAGCTAAATGAGAACAAAGTTCCTGAAAAGAAAGCTTTTCACAATGGCCTGAAAAAATACTTAAGAATCTGTGTAACAAGGCAAGGGATATCACTCAGTGGCTTAAGTGCCTGCCGGGCAAGCACAAGATTCTAAGTTCAATCCCTGGGGCCAAAAAAAAAAAAAAATCTGTGTAAGAAAGGAGGTCAAGCGTCTGGGGAGATGGCTCAGTGGAATAAGTGCTTCTCTGGCAAGCACAAGGGCCTGAATTCAATCCCCAGTTCTGCCAAAAAAAAAAAAAAAAAGGAGGCCTAAAAGCTCTATACTGAAAACTACAGTACTCAGATAAACGAGTTCAAAGAGGATATCAGAAAATAAAAAGATATATTTTTCTCAAGTCAGAAGAAACAATTTACTAAAAATAGCCTTCATCCCAAAATTGTTTTTCAGCTTTAATGTAATTATAATCACAACGTCACTAGCTTGCCTCACAAGAATTGAGAAAAGATTCATACTGTTAATTTGGAGCCAAAAGAGACGAGAATACCAAAAAACAAACCTAGGCAACAAAGGCAAGGTGGGTGCTTCACAATCCCTGGTTTGACATTATAATACAGAGATGTGATAAAAATAGTTGCCTTTGGCAAAACAGGGACCCAGGGTCAGTGGGGCAGATGAGAACATGCAGAAAAAAATTCCAAAATCCTCAACAATTTTATCTTTCACAAAAGGGCTAAACAAGTTCACTGGAAGAGAGATAGCCTCTTTTACAAGTGGTGCTGGAGGGGTCAGGGAGATGGCTCAGTAGAATAAGTACTTGCCTGGCAAGCACAAGAGCCTGAGTTCCGGTTCCGGAAAAAAAAGAAAAACAAGTGGTGCTTGAAAAATTAGATTCCCACATGCTAAACTCCAAACTAGACCCATGTGTCTTACCATGCACCACGCAAAAATCAAAATGGAGTCGGGTGTGGTGGTGCATGCCTATAATCCCAGCACTTAGGAGGCTGAGGCAGGAGGATTGTTGTGAGTTTGAGACCAGCCTGAGCTACAAAGTGAGCTTAAGGCCATCCTGAACTGCATAGTGAGACCTTGTCTCAAAAAGACAGAAAAAAAAAATAAAAAGGATCAAAGATCTAAATATTACAATAGAAACACAATATATATTCAAAGGGTGAATGGACAAGACACTTCAGGATGTAGTATAGGCAAAGACTTCATTAACACAATCTAGATTGCACAGAAAATATCATGAAAACTGAACAACTTGGATCTCATCTTATTAAAAAGCTGTTGTACAACAAAATAAATCACCAGCAGGGTGAAAAATTGACTTATTCAATAAGAAAACAATTTAACTTGTTGTTCCTCAGACAATTGATTAATATATAAAATATATAAAGAACTGAAAATCAGAGCCCCATATTGAAGGACCCAAAACAAAAATGGGCATCAGAGATGAATGCACACTTCTCAGAAAGTATGCCATGAAAATTGGTAAAGAACACTTCTGAACTGTGTCTCTGTGGAGCGTTCTAGAGAAACTGAAGGATGAGTTTCAGATCCAGGTAGGAAACAATGATCATGAGAAAAATGAGTGTCATCCACAAAGACTGGGCATTGATGGATCAAAAATGTGAGTATTAAAATCTTTAGTAGCAGGGGCCAGGAAGATGGCTCAGGAATAAGTGCTCCCTGGCAAGCACAAGGGTCTGAGTTCAATCCCCAGTTCTGGCAAATACATAAATAAATAAGTAAATAAAAAATAAAGTCTTCAGCATACTTAAATTTTCATAAAAAGATCTAATTTTTTTAATAACAAGAGTATAGGCAACAGATGACAATATGTATACAATTTATTGAGAAAATGAATATACATTAGGACATTTCCATTACTGAGTATCTTTTCTGAAAATTATATTGACCTAAGTATTTTTATATTATTTCTACAAGTCAGCTCTATATGAATAATTTTCAAAGTATTTTTTGTTTGAAAATATTTTCAAAATAGTCATATATGTGTAGAATTTCAATTCATTGTGATTATTTTAATATATTTGACAATACCCCTATACATGGAATCCTTTCCCACATTACATAAATAAGACTTTGACCACATTGTGAAATTATTCTGAAGGTTAGCATCTCAGTCAGCTAAAAAATTTCCCACATTTCTTCTATGCACAATGGGAGGGGAATTTTGTGTTTATAAAATGAAAACTATGGAGATGGGGAGATGGCTCAGTAGAATAAATGCTTGTCGGGAAGCGCAAGGGCCTCAGTTCAATCCCCAGTTCCACCAAAAAAAAAAAAAACTTGTAGCAAATCTCCATATGTTCTAAACATAAGGATTTTCCCATATGTGCATTTTTTTCATGCAACTTGATGGCATTTTTGAGGACTGAATACTTTCCCTCGTTGTTCAAATGCATAGGGTTACTTCCCAGTGTGAATTCTTTCATATTTTGAAAACCCCTCATGGCAGGAAGATTTCCCACATTGCTTATGCGTATAGGGTTACTCCCAATTGTGAGTTCTTTCATGATTCTGAAAGTGACTGTGTCTGCTGAACACTCTCTCTTCCCACAGTACTTACATACATATGGTTTCTCCCCAGTGTGGGATTGTCTATGTCTATAAAAACTGGAATTATCCACAAATCCATTTTTTACATTTGTTGCATACATAGGGTTTCTCTCAAGTGTGATTTTTTCTTGATTTTTGACAGTGACAGTATCTGCTGAAATATTTTCCACGCTGCTTACATACATGAATAATTTGATGTACTTGTAAGCTACCATTTTATCTGGAAGATTTCCTGCATTGCTTACACATGTAGGGGTTTTCACCAGCTTGAATTATTTGAGGTATTTTCAAGTTACAATTTTGATTGACAGATATCCAACATTACTCATCTACATGAGGTTTCTCCCCAGGGTGGGATCTTCTATGTTTATGCAATGTGGACTTATCAGCAACTCCTCTTCTTGGTTTCTCACATACATAGGGTTTCTTCTCATTATGAATTCCTCAGTATATTTTCTTTTTTTAAAGTGTTGGTAGGTGTTCAAGTATTTATTTATTATTTTTAATTTCTTTTTTATGCATTTGGTATAGGATCTACAGGGACTACAGAGTCTCACTATGTAGATTAGACTCATAGTGATTCTTCTGTTTTCAGCCTCCCAAATGCTGGGATTACAGACCTGTGCCACCACACCCAATCTCAATCACTGTCTCAGTGTGCCCCAGGGGTCTGACTGGCCTGGCACTCCAGGGATCAAACTTGGCTGCTGCACTCTGCCTAAGCAGGCAATTTAGTCCACCGAGTTATCTGGTCAGCCCTGTTATTTTTAATTTCATTTTACTTATTTTGATACAGGGTCTTACTACTCAGTTCAGACTCTGTGATCCTCCTGTCTCAGCCTCCCAAGCACTGGGATTACAGGCATATGTCACTATCTGTTTTTGAGGCTAACATAGCATGTGGTACTGGGGATCAAACCTGAGTCAGGTGCTTAGACCACCGAGCTATCTCCCCAGCCCCACTTTTAATGTATTTTCAAGCTGCCATTTTTTCTGAAAGATTTCCCACATTGCTTACATGCACAGTTTTTCCTCAGTGTGAATTACGTAACGTATTTTCAAGTTATTGTTTTGACTGAAAGACTTCTACCATCGCTTATATGCATAGGGTTTTTCCCTAGTGTGAATTATTTCACAACTTTGGCAGTGATTCTGTACACTGAACACTGAATGCTTTCCCACATTGCTCACACACAGTTTTTCTGCATGTAAGCATGCAGAAAATATATATATTTAGGACAGGGTTACAAAGGAGCCAAATATATTCACTGGGCATCTGAGATCAGTACAAACTTCTCAGATAAAGAAATGCAAATGGAAAATAAATATATGAAAAAACATTCAACATTATTGGTTATTTGAGAGATACAAATTAAAACAACAGTGAGATATCATTTTCCCACAAAAATGCTGCTATAAAGAAATCAATCACTAACACATGCTAGAGGGACTATTGGAAAAAAAAAAAACATTTTTCCACATTTGGTGGGAGTGTAAAGTGGTATGATAACTGTGGAAATCAGTGTAGAGATTCCTCGAAAAACTAGGATTAGATGTTCTCTTCTACCTAGCTATTCCTCTTCTGGAAATCTTCCCAGAAGTATAAAAACCAACACACCACTGTGATATATGTGCACTCATGTTTATTGCAGTATAATTTTCAGTAGCTAAATCTTGGTGAGAATCCAAAGGCCCATTAACCAAGGAATACCTAAGAAAGATGTATTTTTTATACAATGAAGTATTAGTGAGCCATAAAAAAGGATAAACTTGAGACTTTTAAAAGTAAATGAATGCAACTAAAAACCATGTTCATAATTAAAATAAATCAGACTTCCATATGTAAGCACTATAATGTCTACCTAGTATGAGAAACTTAAAAAGTAAGGCCATGAGATGTTTTACTGGTTGACCATAGCTTTGTCCCACCTCATGTGTGAGTTCCCATGTTTTCCACCTTAGACCCACTCACCTCATGGTTTTGCTCTATAGAAATCCCTTAAGGGCTGGGGAGCTAGATCAGTAGAATAGGTGCACAAGGTCCTGAGTTCAATCCCCAGTACTGCAAAAAAATAAAAATAAAAATTCCCTTAAAAAGATGGATTCCTGATGGGGCCTGAGGGGAGCGAGAGCCGCAACCTAGGGTTGCGCCAAGGCTGGGACGGATGTGGGGAGGGCGACTGCTTCTTTTCAGAGCTTCCTTCTTGGACCTCGTGGTGAAAGACTCTAGCGCCCAGGACAATGGCCTGAGATACAAGTTTAGGGCCCGTGGAGCCTTGAACCAGTCTCCTCGCTCAGGCGCGCCAAGGGCAGTTCTGCTGGGGTCCTCGTAGCCGCCCAAGATGGCTGCGCCCGTGCTGAAGGCTGTGCGATCCTGGGGAGGTCTGGTCCCGCGAATCCCCTGCGTTGTGTGGCGTGTTCCAGGGCTAACTCAGGTGCGGTGGAGCCGCTATAGTCCTGCATTCAGGGATCCTTTACTTGATAAAGAACATTACCGCAAGTCCGTGGCCGAGCTCACGGAGGAGGAGAAATACGAGCAGGAGCTCAGGAAGACTCAGCTTATCAAAGCGGCCCCAGCGACGACGACATGCTCTGTGTTTGCAGACCCATTGATCAGTAAATTCACCAACATGATGATGAAAGGCGGAAATAAAATACTGGCCAGATCCCTCATAACCCAGACTCTGTAAGCCATGAAAAGGAAACAGTTTGAGAAATACCATGCTGCTTCTGCAGAGGAACAAGCAACCATTGAACGCAACCCCTACATCATCTTCCACCAAGCACTGACAAACTGTGAGCCTGTGATTGGCCTCATACCCATCCTCAAGGGTGGCCATTTCTACCAGGTCCCAGTGCCCCTACCTGACCAGCGTCGGCGCTTCCTGGCCATGAAGTGGATGATCACTGAGTGCCGAGAGAACAAGCACCGGCGGACACTGATGCCAGAGAAGTTGTCACATGAGCTGCTGCAGGCTTTTCACAAGCAGGGCCCCGTGATCAAGAGGAAGCAGGACATGCACAAAATGGCTGAGGCCAACCGTGCCCTGGCCCACTACCGCTGGTGGTAGAGGAAAAGGAGCAGCTTTTGTGTCCCTCTGAAAAGTACTATGTGTTAAGGATGGAGTTCCTTTTTGAGAAGGATGGAAACACATTTGTTGTCCATTTACCCTTTTTCACTGGAGGTAGAACTAGCTGTCTCTGCCTTGTCTCCTTGTAAAAAGAAAACTTGGGAATTTTCCCTGGGAAACTCAGGGCCTAGTCTTCTCTTTCCTTAGCTCAAGACTTTAGATGCGAAAGGAAAAAGCTGTAGTAGCAGAAGATTTATTAGAAAACCCTATCCCTGATACAGAAGTAGCCTTGATTAAAATTCATTGGAGGAAATGGAAAAAAAAAAGATGGATTCCTGGGCAACCCACTCAGGTCCCCTGCTATCCTTCTTTTGAACAAAAGCTTTCTTTCTTCCAATTAATATATTCTGCTGTTCACCTTCATTGTTTGTTCATAAAATTCATTCTTTGGTTTTATAGAACACAAACTCACTCCAGATAGTTTTTCAAGTTTGGAGTTGCATTTCCCTATATCAAGGCCAGCTTGGGCTACATAGTAAGCACAAGGCAACTACACAGTGAGACCCTACATGGGCTGAATTATGTATTCAGACCTTTTCAAAAGAAAGAAGTAGGAGAAATTGAAATCTATGAAAATCATGGGAAACAATTAAAATGGAAAAATATTTACTGTATGCACAGTATGCATATTTTGTTTATAGAGTAAAGATGAATGAACTCAAATCTAGAAAGCAACTACATCTGACTGAAGAGAGACACTGAATATAAAATGAGATCCAAATCTAACTTGAAACCATTACTGAAGACATTTGAAGGGTGGAAGAACACAGTAAGTTTACTGACGCAGGTTGAAAGAACCAGTTGACACACTATACATTCATCTCCTTTGGTTTGGGTTTACTGAAATCTACAAAAGTGACTTCTCTCCAATGACCAGAGAAAACATTGTGTTATGATTCCTGGAAAAAAACTGATTTCAAGTAAACCTAAAAAATCCTGAATAAAACATTAATGAATGATTGAGAAACTGTTTTTTCCTTGCTTTACCAAGCAGCACTTGTGAAAAGTCAGATGAAATCCTCCTCCGAAAGGTTTGCCTTTGCAGTTTCTGTAAGATTTACTGCCCCAATTGAGTGTGTTTCTCAAAATGAGCTTAACAGGAAGCCCATAAGTTGTCCTTGGTAGTACTTTTCCCTTGCTAACACATCATCCCCTGCATCTTTGTCAGCCTTCTAAACTCTGTAGAAAGACTTCACTAGTCTAGTTGTAAGGAATAGTTTATTTAGTTAGCTACAAATCAGTATCCTAGTTAGATAAAGGGCCTGAAGCAGAGTTGGGAAGGTTTGGTTAAGAATTAAAATGAGACTAGACAATGTTCTAAGACTGATAGTGAGCTTTCTGTCCAACAAGGAATGAAGACTTCTTCCTAGTACAAGGAATCACAGCCACTCTAATCAGCTGAGCTTTCAGGAATTTAACATACAGCACAACTAATCTTTCTCTACCTTTAAGCCCTGCAAGCTGAGGAAGCTGGTTACAGAGCCTGAGATTAAAATGCTTGACAGCATGGTGTCTTATACCTGTAATCCCATCCCATCAAAGGCTGAATGATTGTCAAGTTTGAGGCCAGTCAGCACTATATAGGGAGCTGAAGATCACTCAGAGCTGCACAGCTAGACGTTGTGTCAAAAAATAAACAAGGGGTTGTGTTAAATTCACAGAGCCATGTGTAACTGGTGTCCACTGAACAAATGAACAATGGCTACATTCTATTTGTTTGTAGTTCACGCTATTGAGCATCCATGTGAAATTAGGGCACTATTCTCATTTATTCTTTTGGCTCAGGACCTCCTTCCTCAATATTGCTAGGCTCTGAGCTTTTTTATGCAGCAAAATCATTGCCAGCAGAGATCTCACATTAATAACTCAAGTGATTACTTTCTTTTTGCTGAGGACTGAACCCAATTTTCCTCACATCTGCTGTTCTATTCAGACTGGTAGATACAGCTATGCCTGGGGCTGTCCAAGATGGCATTCTGGGTTGGCTGTGGCATAATTCAGAGAATATGCTGGGACCTGGAAATGTCCCTGCTAAGCACAGGATAAAAGGAATAGATGGAAGCCGGGCATGGTGGCGCATGCCTGTAATCCCAGCACTCGGGAGGCTGAGGCAGAAGGATTGTTATGAGTTCGAGATCAGCCTGAGCTACAAAGTGAGCTTAAGGCCATCCGGAACTGCATAGTGAGACCCTATTTCAAAAAAGAAAAAAGGGGGGGGGGGATAGATGGTGGTGCAGGACCAAAGACATAGGAAAGCCTCAGGTCATGGAGCTAAGCAGAGAGGAAGGAGATTGCTGATTCTAGCCACTTCTTTCTACAACTGCCTTATTCCATTCCCAGCTCCCATCCCATTCCATCACCTGTATGTGGTATCAGGTTTTCTGAGGGGCCTTTGTGGTCTTCAATGAATAGAATTCACACAGTAAAGTAGTCTAATCATCTGAGGAGTTTCAGCAACACACTCATTGTGTACATTGGCACTATGACAGATGAAGAGCCCCCCTACCTTGGCCTTCCTCATTGGGTAATTCCAACCACTTACAGCTGCATCTCTGATTGGCTCTACTCTATTCAGCTGAGCTGACCATGACAAGATTAACCAATTTCTTCCAGGAGGAGCAGACAAAGTGATAGCTTGTAAATTGAGAACTAGTAGACCAGTCTTCCTCCTAGGATTCCAGTTTTACCTCTTCTGAGGAACACTTGCATTTAAGATCTTTATTCCTGGCTTTTCAGACCTGCCTTAGTTTTCCTAATAGGCTCAATGGACTCATAGAGAATGTGGATTACAACCGTGCTCAGAAGGCTCTAAGGTTATTACTGTAAGGAACAATTTTCCCTTGATGACTGAAAATATTCTGAGTCCAGGCCAGCTCAGGACATAATGAAATGGGGAGGGAAGTGCTGTTGGTAATAATGTGGTTGTCTTCATTGCCAGGATATTCACACTGTCTCCCTCAAGACACTCAGCTTCATTCAACTAAATTAGTGTATCTCCATCAAAAGGAAAAAGATGTGTAAATGAAGTGAGGCATAAATTTGGGGAAATTTCTGTAAAGATAAAAAAAATAAGATAAAAAAAAAATTCAAGGGCTAGGGAGATGGCTCAGTGAAATAAGCACTTGCCTGGCAAGCACAGGGGCCTGAGTTCCATCCCCGGTTCTGACAAAAAAAAAATAAATAAATAAAATAAAATAAAATCCCTCAGATAAGCTTTATTCTATTTCCAGTGTCATAAAACCCACCTTAATTCTGAAGGTAACCACACAGCTAAGCTTTTTTTTTTTTTGTTAGTGCTCAGATAGTCATTTAATAACAACACCAAAAGCCACTGCCACCCAACACCCTGGACTGTCACACCTTTAGGGGCTCAGTGTTCCACTGTGGTTCTGTGTAGCTGCAGAGACTGAGTTTGCTATGCACAGTTTGGAGGGAAGTCCAGTCTTTATTTGCACATGGGCACCAGTTCGGAGCCATCTGAGACCAGAGCAGAACATGAGCAGAGCCCAGGACAAAGCTTTGGTGCCAGACCACAGAGCCACCTGTCATGGCCCCTGCTGAGTGACTGCTTCTTCTGCCTGGCTCTGCCCAGAACCCATGGGCTCTGGGCAGGACGGCTGAGCCCTGAGCTCCAGCAGCAACACCTAGGCTGGGGCTGCAGAGAGGAGCCAGGTGCAGCAGAGGAGCAGGCCCTGCCAGTTCTGAGGAAAGGGTATGCACCTAATCTTGGCCTGGAAACCTTTCATTTGATGGGTTAAATATCATGATTTAAAAGTGATATGCTTCATACTTCTCCTAAAAACCACCCAAATGTTGATTATGCAAATATATGTACTGTATATACTGAGTGTGTATACACACATACCAAAAGGTAGTTTATATCACCATTAAAAAATAATCGGTACTGTTTCTGTTTCTTTGTCACAGAGTGGTGACCACTGGCTGTACAACAGCTGTTTGGAATTAATGGTTATTTGAAAATGAGAACTCAGGAAATTTCAGGAGGGTGTGACATTTACAAGTAAACACTCTGACACTAAGCTGTGACTGCTCTAAATTAGTAGTTACAATTTTGTGTTATTTCCTGTGATACAAGAGGGGGATCTATACAGCTTCTGGGAACCATACAACTTACTAAGTGGTCTCAATAGATTATATTTTACAGTTTACTCTCCATGCTTTGGTGGAGGGTTTGATACAATCTCTATGTACACTTTTAACATTTATTCCTAAACTTCATTTGGAATTAATTCCTTAAATTAAAAAAAATGGTCACCATTCTTCACCTGCTTGCAAAGTGCCTGACAGAAACCCTTAGTGGGGAGCAGAGGGTGAGAAGCCTGTACATCCCACACTCCCAGACAGAAAGTGCAACAACTTTACATGACACTAGGAAGCAACACCTATTGTCCTCAGGGTCTCTCCCGTTTCGCTGACCCAGCCCCATTCACGCCAGAGCGGGGAAGTCTTCAGGGTCATCAGAGTTGGGGGCAATGTCTTGTGTCACCACTTCTGCTCTGGGTGCATAGTTCTCCATCCTCCAGATCCTTTCCCGGCCTCCCCAGCTACCACCTCAGCCTCTGCAACCAGGATGAGGCAGATTCCCAAAGTTAATCTCCAGCTGGGAGGTGATGTCATTGGCAGCTTTCTAGAACGTATGAGCATCTTCCTCACACTCATCCTTTGCTATATCGTCTCTATATTTTGACTTGTGAATCACCACTGCTGTGGAAGGAACAGTAGATTCTGGTTTCCGGATATTATTCCACTGAGCCATCTCCCCAGGCCCTGGTTTCCGGATGTTAAACTGGTTTTGGTCTGGTCTGTTCTTGAAGATTTTTCCATGCATCCAAGGTCATCTCATGAACTTGAGTTTCCTCTTCCACCTCCAACTCAGAAACCTTGGCTGCGGACTCCTCCTGCAGGGCGCCCCAGGCCTCCTCCCCTTGCCGGGGTCTCGTCCATCAGGCCAGTCAGCTCCCACTCGCTAGCGTCTTTTCCTGACCCCCAGGTACGAACTCCACACCCACCTGTGCTGTCTTTAGGTCTGAATGCTACTTTATCAATCCCACTATCTTTCAAACTCTTGCTTCCCTCTCCAGTCAAGTGTCAAAAGTTCTGTTTCCAGGCCTGCCTTGGCCTTGGCCTTGCAGACCCCCTCTTGGGCCTCCACGGCCTCTGGGCGATCAGTCTCAATCAAATCTATCAACTGGCTTTTCATGGGCTCTAAAGTCCGCCTGCCGCTCGGTCTCATAGGGTCGATATTCCCTGTAGGATAACCACTCTGTTTTGTCCATTGTCATTTCTGTCCCCCTGATGTCGTTCCATCCTTGAACTTCCTCTCTTCTGGAAGTAGCCCCAGGCCCTGCCGTGGCGGTCTTTATGGGACCCCTTAAGGCCGCCTACGCCTACGCTCCAGCCTCGTAGCGCTTTTCTTGGGCCGCAGCTGCAGCTGGCGCCAGCACTTAGCTTCGTGCAGGACGTCAAACTGGTCCGACTCATTGTCCAGAAGCTGGTGAAAGTGGTTGGCAACGACGCAGCTGAAGGTTTCCTGCATGGTGGCACTGGCCAGGCCGCCCTTCATGCTTGGCACGGCACTGCAAGCCGGCTGGGCGCCCACAGGAGCCCAGCTAAGCTTGAGAGAATGAATGCTAAAACAACTCACCACACCTGATCCACTTGTTCACTTTCTGGAAGTGAGACTCGGATACAACCGACTACTCTACACAAAAAACTTAAGTAAATATTCTAATGTTAAATTTATTGCACTAGCTGGAAAGTAATGCAAGTTACCTTTCCCCTCTATTATTGTAAGGGATGCTCAAAGTGGCAGCCACCATCTTCCAGTTGGTTAGTATATGAATTCTTGAAATACGCATTCAGTTTCTGGTTCTCTTTCTATCTGAACTCTGTCCAGCTCCGTGTGCAGCATGCAAGGCCTAGGATTGAACCCTGGTCCCTGTGCTTGCCAAAGCAGATGTTTTGGCTGCTGAGCTATCTCACTGGCCCATGGCCTCATCTTAAAAGCATGACCTATCTATATCATAACATTGATCAGTTAAATAAGAATGTTGAATTCAGTTATTTGAATATGACTTTGATTCACACCATGTTAACTGATAAAGCTGAAAAGAAAATGCTGAGACACTTTATGTGGATTTAAAATATACCTTTGAGAAGACAAAGATGTCTACAGTTATTTATTTGTAATCACATAGTTTGAAAAGATAACCAAACACTAACTTTCCTCTATTCCTTCAGTTCCTCTACCTCCTAGGTAATTCTTGTTTCCTTGGGCTGTCTGCCTGAGGATGCTTATGTTCTGTTTACACTTTGAAAGTATCTTTCTACCTGAACTCCATTATCAGTTATCACTGACCCATTCCGTGGATTTTCTTTAGAACCCTGGGAAGTAAGGTGAAATGCCGACACAGTTGCACTCTCAGGGTGCTGGTAGGTCAACACAATTGACTTAATGCAGAAGTTATGCTGTGTATCTTTTGCTTTTACCAGAAAAAAAAAGATATTTAACAGGAAGTAAGGATATTTCAGTAATGGATCTTTCGATAGGAAGAGCAAAAAAATCAATGGAAAAACGAGAGATTCAAAGGGAAAATACAAAGAATTCAGACGTGTCCTATACATCAACTTTCCAAAGAAGAACATGTACAGTATTTACTGCAAATATGAACCCATAAAATTTTTCAATCTTTCAAAATAGATTTGTTGTGACTCTTATCAGCAAGTCTTGGAGGAGACATGCCGTGATAACTGGTAAAGCACACTCTGGGCTGCATCTGAGTGTGTCCTTCTAGACAAATTTACGTGTTGAGTCACTGATCAGAATGGAAAATAAGTCTTGTAAAAAATGTGTGTCATCCAAGGGAACTGGGCATTGGTCAGTTAAAAACGTGGCAAAAAAAAGCTTCAGCATAAAATTAATTTTCTGAAAAAAGTGATTTATTAATAGTAAAGATCACAGTATATCGAGCAATATGCAAAAGTGGTTTAGCAGAAAAAACACATGAAAATCTTTTAAAGTATTTCCATCTGGGGTATATTATTGGAAAATTTGTAAAAATATTGACATTCAAATTTTTATAGTTTTTTCTAGTCTCCTTTACATAAATGTTTTCAAAAGGGTTTTCTAGTCTTACATATGCAGTCACTCTTCCCTGTGAATATTTTCATATATTTCACAATACCCATGTATACTGAATGCTTTGCAAATTACTTTATATTCTGTCCGCTGAATGACAGTTCTGTAGGTTAGCCTGTCAGCTGAATATTTTCCCATGTTTTTTAAATACACAGAATTCTTCTAGTGTGTTCTCTTATAAGAGAGGACCTATGGCAAATTTTTCCCACATTGCATACATACATGGTTTCTCTCCTGAATGCATTATTTTATGTATTTGATGGCATTTTTTGCATACTGAAAAATGTTGTTCATTCTTCCATGTTGCTCAATGGGTTATTTCCCATTATAAATTCTGTCATGTATATAACATTTTGTTGGCTGAAACATATTCTCATGTAGCTAACATAGTTTCTCCCAAGTGTGAGTTACCTCATGCTTTATAACATTTCTGTGCATTAAATGCTTTCCCACTCTGCTTGCCTAAATGTAGTTTCTCCTTAGTGTGAATTTTTTCATGTTTTTGACAGCAAGATTGTCTACTGAATGCTTTTCCACATTGCTTACATACATAGGGTTTCTCCCCTGTGTGAATTCTTTCATGTACTTTATATTGACTCTGTGTTCTGTATGCTTTCCCACATTGCTTGCATGGATAAGGTTTTTCTCCCGTGTGAGTTCTATCATGTATTTCACAAGCTCTCTTGGTATTGAATGATTTCCCACATTTCCTGCACACATAAGGTTTCTCACCACTGTGACTTCTTTCATGAATTAGACAATAATGGTATGTAGTAAATTTTTTCCCACACTGCTTACATACATAGGGTTTCTCCCCACTGTGAGTTCTTTCATGATTTTGACAGTATTGGTGCCTGCTGAATGCTTTCCCACATTGCTTACATATATAGGGTTTCAACACAGTGTGAGTTCTTTCATGGCTTTTATAGTCACTGTTTGTACTGAATGCTTTCCCACATTGTTTGCACACATAAGTTCTTTCCCCAGTGTGACGTCTTTCATGTATTTGACAAGTATATTGTCTAGTGAAAGCTTTCCCACATTGCTTACATACATATGGCTTCTCCCCAGTGTGTACTCTTTCATGATTTTGACAGTGATTGTGTCTGTGGAATGCTTTTCCACATTGTTTACATACATAGTGTTTCTCCCCTGTGTGTATTCTTTCATGACTTTGACAGTTACTTCTGCTGGTGAATGCTTTACCACAATGCTTACACATGTAAGGTTTTTCCCCACTGTGAATTCTTTCATGTACTTGAAACTCATTCTTTTGACTAAAAGATTTCCCACATTGCTTACATAAGTAGGGTTTCTGCCGTCTCTGAATTATTTTATGCTTGTTAAAGGAATTACAACGTGCTAATGCTTTCTCATGTACTTTAGAAACAAAGTGCATCTCTCTAGCATGTCTTCTTTCATGTGCTTGAATATGGTATGAAGAAATAAGGGTTTTCCCACATTGCTTGCACACATATGGAGTTCTCACACTGTGATTTCTTTCACGGATTTGAACAACACGCGGTGCACTGGAGCCTTTCACACTTCTCTTACCTACTAAAGTTTTCTTCCCAGAGTGAGGCTGCACTCCCAGATCAGAGTTGGCCTCCCCACGTTGTCCATATTGACAGGGTTTCTCCCTAGTTTTTCTTGTTTCATGCTTTTGAAAGGACTGAAAATCAGTGCCGGTTTTCCCATGTTCATTACATTGATAGAGCTTCTCTCCAGATCTCAAGTACTTATCTGCATCATTTCTGTAAGAGAAATGAATAAAATTATTCAGAGAAAGGCATCCATGTTAATAGCTTAACAGGACACTATCAGCTTTTCTTTTTTTTTTTTTTTTTTGGCAGAACAGGGCATTGAACTCAGGCCCTTTGAATTTGCCAAGGAAGCACATATTCCACTGAGCCATCTCCCTAGCCTCTACAAGTTCAGTTTTTATGCCTGCTAAGATTTAAGGCTGAATCAACTTAATGTCTTGGAGGGTGCCTTCGAAAGACTCATTTTGAATAGAGCAGCTTCCATTTGAGAATTTCAGTTTGGTACATGGCTCCAACATATGATACCAAGTTTCATCACTGGGGATGGCTATATGCATTTATCACACATTTATCATTTTGAAATCACTTCCCATATCACTCTCCAATTCTCTCACTATAATGATCACTTTTCCCATCTGCAAAGGTCAGGCTTCATGTTTTCTATCACCATCATTTTATTTTATTCCCTAAATAATTTTTGATTTCTCATGTCAGAAAAATGACATATTTCACTCTCTGTGTCTGACATATTTCATTTAACACTATGGGAAAGAGCGCATTTATTTCTTTTTTATATATTTAGTACAGGATCTACAGGGTCTCGCCACACAGATTGGACTCATAGTGATCCTTCTGTTTTTTAGCCTCCTAAGCACTGGGATTGCAGGGGAGCACCACCACACCCAGTCTGAGTTGTGTCTCAGGGCACCCCCGGGGGGGGGGGGGAGGACGGGCATGGCACACTAGGAATCGAACCCAGGGCCTTGCATCCACCTAAGCAGGTTCTTTAATCGCTAATCTATCAGACTGGCCCTATTTCTTTATTTATTTGACAAAAGAAATCATTCTTTTTATGGCTGAATATGTAGGACAGGTTTTCAAAGTAAATACAGGTCTTAAACATAATTACCTATCCAGTTTATTATGTCTTGTTTTTCCCACACTGCTTACATACAGAAAACATCCACTTTATTACTTCCTGGGTTTGCTTGTTTGTTTTGAGAGAGGGTCTCACTATGCAGTCCAGGTTGTCTTACACTCACTTCGTAGCCCAGGCTAGTGTCAAACTCACAATGAAACTTCTGTCTCAGCCTACTGAGTGCTAGGATTATAGGAGCACACCAGCATGCCCAGCCCCTATTTCTTTTTTTGAGAGAGATTCTTACTGACTGTTCCTTAGGTCAGGCTGAATTTGAAATTGTCCATCTCGCTTACTCTTCTTCCCAGAGTGCTGGGGATTAGAATGCCCCACCTTGCTAAGCCTGTCACAAACTTCTTCATCTGGTCATGCAGGGAGGGCCGTCCAAGTTCTTCCCAGAACTTTGCTATTATGAACTGATTCCAGAACTTTGATATTATAAATACCAATGCATGCCCTCCTTTGAACAGAAATGGTAGACATGTATATGTGTTGCTAAAATTTGATGATTTGATGATTCTGTAACTCATTACAGAATATAGCCAGGAAAGTAAAACTGGATCAAATGGAAACTTATGTTTTACTTTTTGTAACCTCTGTATATTGAATGTGTTATTTACTCTTTTCACATATGTCTATGCATAATACTGAAATGCAACTTCATACATTAAAATCATGATTATGAAAGAATTTTTTGACGCTCATATAGCAGATAGGGTTACTTGTGGCATAATGTCAGTATTATCTGTTTCCTGTAGTGGAATGTTTCTGAAGTAGATTGTCAGATTGTGGAATACAACCTACATACATGGCTGGAAAGTTTTGTGAGACCAAATAAATTTAAAAATGGTTTCATTTCTTCAGTTTCCTTAGTTGAAACATTTCTGCTCACAAACTGACTCTTGAGAAATATTTCTCTTTCTTAGGAGTGAAAATTACCTTAAGTTTCTCAAGAAACTTTTATATTCTTCTTTAATGTGGTGGTTATCCCTGGATTTTCCTGAATTGTAGACACAGAAATATAAAAAGTCATTATACTACAATATAAATATTAACAGATTCTAGTTAGATTCAAGGTATAATGTAACCAGGATTGGGATATTCTTGAAAATATTATAACATACTATTTAATTAAACCAGAGAGAAAGAACCAACCATATAAGATAGGAAATGATGTCAACCTCACCTATAGCAGTCATATTCATAAGTATTTCCCACATCACATCTCTGTAGAGCTTCTTTTGGGCTGAATTCAGCAAAACCCACTCTGCTGAGGTGAAGTTCACAGCTACATCCTCAAAGGTCACAGTCTCCTGAATAATGACAAGTTTCTTGAAAGTTCACATCCACACTCAGAGACATCACAACTCCTTTCATAATAACCTGAATTGTGAATGATTCCTTCAAATATTAATTCCATGTCTTGGTCAGCAAAGCTATGTATATGTCAGCATTTTTATTTATTTATTATTCTTTTTTTATTTGTTTGCTTTTTTAGAGAAGGGTCTACAGGGTGTTCAGGGTCTTACTACTAGATCAGATTCATAGTGATCTGCCTGTTTACAGCCTCCCAAGAGCTGGGATTATAGGTGCGTGCCACCACACCCATCTCAGCATAGCCCGGGGATCAAACCCCTAGCCCCTGTGCCTGCTTGCAGGCACTTTAATTTGCTATTTGGCTGGCCCTAATGTCAGTATTTTTAGAGTAATTTTCATTGTAGATTGCCATACATTAATTAGTAAAGCAAAGTTGCATAGTAGCACTGATTGTCTTGTGGGGTCACCTACATTGGCCTTGTGCACCATCTCTAAAGCAAAGCTCGGGCTGGGGAGACAGCGACAGGAGTGGGGTGTGGCCTGGGAGCTGGACATAGTGGTGTATGCCTATAATCCCAGCACTAAGGAGAATGAGACAAGAGGTCCACTATGAGTCCATCTATGTAGAGCCTCTGCACCAAAATAATAAATAAAAATAAAGCAAAGCTTATGGAGAGAGTCTGAAAATCACTGTACACAACACATAGAGACAAACAAATACTTACACAGTGATTCTATTTTCAGCCTTCCCAGCTCTGGGACTAGAGGCATGTGTACCACATACAGACTTGGTGGCCAGCTCAGTACTCCTGGAGGCGGGGCTGTGTGTGTGTGTGTGTGTGTGTGTAACCAGGGACTGAACTCAGGCCCTTGCACTTGCTATGCACGTGCTTATTCTACTAAGCTATCTCCCCAGCCCTGGCATGGCCATTTTGTGCCAGAGATCGAACCCCGGTCCCTGCCCTTGCCTAAGCAGGTGCTTAGTCCGCTGAGCTTTCTCACTAGCCTGATAGGCCACATTTCAAATCTGTTTTTTCGTATCATTGAGCCCATTTTTCTTTGTAATTAGACAGCATTTTGAAACATGAATCTAGTTTCATAAAAAAAAAATTGAGCATTAAATAAGGCTTGTGAATAGTTGACATGCTATTGCGAACCAAGTTTTCTTGGAGCAAGTCTATGGAAAATGAGAGAGGGCAAGTGAGAGAATTTCTTACTTTGGACCAAGGGTGAACTTTTTGCACAAGGTATTCAGCCATCTCCCCATTAAATGAATTGCAGTGACTTCTGCCAAGTTTCCAGGAATTTAAAATACAAAATACCCACATTTTCTCTTTTCCTTAACATTATCCAGGAAATGAGTTAGGAAGCCTCAGTTGAAAGTGACTGTTTGAGCCAGGCATGGTGGCACATGCCTGTAATCCTAGCACTCGGGAGGCTGAGGCGGGAGGATTGTTGTGAGTTCGAGACCAGCCTGAGCTATAAAGTGAGTTTAAGGCCAGCCTGAACTACATAGTGCGACCCTGTCTCAAAAAAAAAAAAAAAAAAAAAAAAAAAAAAAAAAAAGTGATTGTCTGAAATGCAGAGCCATTAAGGTCAGGCTGGGCGACCTCCTGAGTTCAGCTAGGCAGTCACTAAACAACTCAGCAATTACTGTGCTCTGCTTGTAGATTTCTCTAAAGCTCACGGTGTCTTCAGACTGAAGCGGACACAGGCATGCCTGCGGCACTCAAAAAGGCATTCTGGACTTGCAGTGTCTCAGTGGGCCAGAATGCTGGAGATGTTGAACGGCCCTCGCATAAGCAAAGGGGGAAAAGGGCAGATGAGTTAGTACCAAAGACGCGGTGTCCTGGAGCGAAGCGGGGAGTCCGTAGATCTCCACAGCTGGTTCTGAGCACTTCCTCCAAAAATGCACCCGGTTCCATCCCACACCCAGCTCCTCTCCCACAACATCACCATTGGACGGCTCGATCCTGTTCTCTTGGGATCCTTTTAACACAGCTCACAGTCAGTGGAAATTACAGGACAGGGTGATCTCATCAGCTGGGAGCTACCACCACTGCGATCACAGCGTGCACCTAGACGCCATGACACAGGAAGAGCCCTCCTCCCTCAGCCAACCGGATGGGGAAGTTCCGACAGAGGCGTCTTCCTCACTGATTGGCTCTTGCTCCATTGCCCGCCAGGTGAGCGGAGAGCGACTAAAGAGACAAACATCTAGCAGCATGGGCAGAGCTCAAATGGGAGATTGTAACCCAGGAATTTCTGGACCAGTGTCTATCCCAACCCCTATGTCAGTTTCGTCTTGCGTGTAGGTTACTTGCATTTTAGGGCTTTACTCCTGGTTTTTCAGAGTTCCTTGGTTTTCTGATGGACGATCTAACTTCCTCAGGAAAACTTAATATTTTATCCCAGGTCATAGAAAAAATACGACTGAATCCTGAAAATTCACATAGAGTGACACTGGGAGGGCAGAATGATTTCTGATAAACAGACTCAGGCTTGAGCCTCTTGATCACTTTCTGGTTTTAAATCTAGAATACGAAAGACTTTAGGCTGTAAGCTCCCCCTACCCTGCAAGGGTCCATTACAAGGTCAAATTCTCAGCATTTATGTACGTAGAGGAGACACATTACATGATGATACACTACTGTCAATAACTTGTTTGGCTTAAGAGACGTACAGAATATTAGTAAAGCACACTTGGTGTGCCTGCTTGTATCAGGATAATGTGACCCGAGGCACCAAACCTGGATCCTGGCTGGAAAAATTTGAAGATGGCAGGTGGTAAAGATGCTTTAGTATACAAAACAAAAGAAAAAAAAAAAAAAACAAAAAAAAAAAACCAAAAAACATGCTTGATGAGAGATTCTGATAAAGGCTTACAAAACCAGAATGCTAACTGAAAGGAATAGAGATGTAAAGACTAGGCTTAGGGGGCTGGAGAAATAGCTAGGCAGTCTAAGCGCCTGCCTGGCAAGTTCAAGGACTTGCGGTTGATACCCGGTACCATGACCACCAATACTAGTTCATCCTTCCACTGAGACCAGCTGTGGTGATGTTCTAGGCAGCTGAATTAGATAGAAATGTTCTAGGCAGTCAGACAGGGCCAGGCCCTCAAGGAGACAAGATGGAAGACAAGGTGACTTTGCAACTTAGAAGATACAGACACTCCCTATGGGCCAAATCTAAGACCATGACAAAAGAGGAAACAGCTACATACTTCCCTAGGGATGGGCATCAGAGATTGATATTCTAGATAGGTATCAATCACTTTGACAAGAGCCCTATTGAGTCACTAGCCCAACCCCCAACAGGAAGAGACCTTGTCCCATATTCATGCCCACTTGCTACATGACACTTCCCTATTTGTTCCTGAACTTAACCAATTTTACCTGAGCAATGGTGCTTATAATCTCATTGGTTAACCATGGTTTTGTCCCACCTCTTGTCTACCTAAGCGAGTTCCCATGTCTTTACCACCTTAGACCCACCTCACCACATGACTTTCCTCCATAAAAGTCCCTGGAAGAGACAGCTTCCTGGGAACTACTCAGTCGGGCTCCTGTCCCTCTCTTGGATAGGAGCTTTCTTTCCTTCAATAAATCTATTCTGCTCATAACCTCCATTTGTTCCTGAAATTCATTCTTTGGTTTTAGAGAACATGAATTCATGCAGGTCAGGTCTGGAGATGGTTTTTCCCCTATGTCATTTGGAGGTTCAGCTTATTGTTTGGAGGTCACCCACCCGAAATCAGTTTTTCTCCCTGTATCAGTGGCACATGAGTGTAATCCCAGCACTGGGGTGACTCCACAGGAGAGTCACTAAGAGTCTGAGCTGCTTAGCTAGACACTGTACAAAATAAATAAATAATATGCTCTGGCAGAAAGCAAGAAAGATCTACTTTTTGCTCGTATCTTGAGACTGCAGAAGACATACTAGTGACAGTAGACTACCTAATCTTGTGAAGAATTTCAAACAACCCCAAATTTTGAATGTGACATGTAAATAGGGAATTTGCCACTTCTATGTTAAGAATCAAGAACAAGGTATACAGCTGAGTGATTGGAACAGTTTTGAATTTAGCCAGAAAGGAAGTTATGGCAATTTTAGGGCCTATGAAACCTGTGATAAAAAATGTTTTCAGTTCATCCTTTCTCTGTCAACAAGGGTCTCCCTGTCATTGTTTAAAAGTATTATATTTTTATGCTTTTTACAATGTAGTTTTATTTCATGTTCATATGTGTTGTAACTCAAAAATCAGATGACAACGAGGCAAGTCCAAAAGAAAAGAAGCGCTTTATTTTAGGTGGTACCCACCGGGTAGCCTCTCCATGCGAGAAGGAGGAGGGCCCCCAGAGGGGGCTGGGCAGCAGGGCTTTTATGCTCGAAAACCGCAGGCTGGGAGGGGTAAGCAAGCATCATCACAGAAGCTAAAATGGCCGTTAGGGGAGTACGGGGACAATTTTGATTGGGGGAAACATTCAAATTTGGGCTAGGACATGTACATTGTGAGGGGTCAGCAAGCATGGCTACGTGAGGAACGAGGAGTGTTGAACAATCGCGGGGTGGGGGTTGACTCACAGGTGTGGCATAGGGGCCGAATGCGGTTAGGAGAGGCGCAACATGTAGGGGGCGGCCCCGAGGGCCACTATAATCTTATCTATGTTGTAAGGCACGTAGGGGGCAGGGGCTTTTCTGTGTTGAAGGGTCTTATCTATGCTGCAAGGCATAGAAGCTGAGGCAGTATGCAGGGGGTTGACTCATAGGCGTGGCGTAGGGGCTGGAGGTGCCATACATTCCAGGATGTGGCTGGGGGGTGGAACAGTCCTGAGGAACTTACCCAAGGCAAAAGGGGAATAAATGGGACGGAAAAAGGGGGGCAATAAGGGCAGCTAAAGGTCAGTAATGAGGAACTCGGGTATTACAATATGTATGTATTATAAAATCTGGGTTTTGCTTTGTTTTGTTTTATTAAGATACAGTTTTACTAAGCAGTGTAACTGGCCTTGAACTCACTTTGTAGCCCAGATTGGCTTCAAAAATCTTGTAATCGAACTGCATAGTGAGATCCTGTCTCAAAAAGACAAAAAAAAAAAAAAAAAAAATCTTGTAATCCTCCTGCCTCATCCTTCTGAGTGCTGGGATTACAGGTGTTCAGCACCATGCCTGGAATGCAGCATATTGTTGCATCTTGTTTCTTATTCCATTCTGCCATTATTATTATTATTTTTTTAACAAATGGAGGTTATGAGCAGAATATATTTATTGAGGGAAAGAAAGTTCCTGTCAGAGAGAGGGACAGGAAGGGGTCCCTGAGTGGGTGGTTCCCCATTTTATTTTTTTGATTTGTAAATTGAGTCCACTTACATTTTCAGTTACAACTGATATGTATTGGGTGGTCTTTCTCATATAATTTTCCCATTGATAGTGTACTGCGTTCTCATGTGTTTAATTCCTTCTCCTGCCTAAAGACTTTTTCTATAGGTTATAGAAATATAGATATGAGACAAAAGCCTTATGTCCCAAGAGAGCAGGGAACAATGGACGGAGCCCAAGGAGAGCTGCTGTCTCCGACTTGTAAATTCCAGGCAAGCTGGGATTCAAGGCTGCAGATAACAGCTTCTCCTGCAGAGGACCTGTTCTTTGATCCCTTGCTGGGAAGTTAGCAGCTAGCACTTGTGTGAATCTAGTGTTAGGCAAATGGTGGAAATTCAATAGAAATAGTAGTTTGTGTTCACTTAAGTAATTATGTACATTCCTTAGGCCGCCTTTAGCCCTCAATAAATGTGAGATGCTTCTGAGGCTCTGGGCTCACTTGAAGAGAGACTGATCTCAATGAGACCTCTGAAGCTACTTTCATCCATCAGGTCTTCTTGTTGTTTCTTTCAGCACCGACCCACAACAAGTGGCGTGCGTGCAATGCGGGGCATGGCAGAAGACTAAGGGTGAGTTCAGAGAGGCCTGGCCTGTGGGAAATGTACGCCCAGAGTAGGCAAAACCACCAGGAAAGCTCAGAGTAATGGGAAACTCCACTTCAGTAGAAAATGAGTATGTCCATCTCATTTCCACGTTACTCAAAGGAGCGGGTGTAAAGGTGAAACCAAAGAGTTTCCAGGAATTATGTTCTCTTATAAAAAGGCATTGTTATTGCATTGTGTCATCTTGCATTTTAGACTATAAATGAAAATTTTGTTTTCTGTTGTGTAAAAATGTATACTCGGTTGTTTAGTAACTAGTGGCTGTTTCTTGCTGTTTGCTAAGATAAAATTCTTACCTCCCTAATTCCTGTAAACCAAGTTAGCTTACAGATATGACTTCAAAAACAAATTAAAAGCCAGTTGTGGTGATGCATGCCTGTAATCCCAGCACTCGGGAGGCTGAGGCAGGAGGATTGTTGTGTGTTCAAGACCACCCTGAGCTACAAAGTGAGCTTATGGCCATCCTGAACTACATAGTGAGACCCTGTCTCAAAAAGCAAAAAAAAAAAAAAAAAAAAAAAAAAAAAAAAAAAAAAAAAAAAAAAAAAAAAAAGAAAAAGAAACTAAATGGACTTTAATTTGTTGTAGCCTCGCTATGCAAGGCTGCATGCAAGTATTCAGGTGCAAGATAACCAGACACTAAAAGAAAGCCCCATGAAATTTAGTTTGAGTAGTGGTCACAAGAAGATGCCTGTATAGAAAATAAGGCTTTCCAGTGAATACAAAGCTAAATCGCTTAGGGATCCAAAGATAGGGGAAAAGACAAACAGGCATCTGTATATAGTCAGAATACTTTTTTTGGTACAGGACTCGAACTGAGCAACTTATGATGCCAGGCAGAGGGCACTGTGCCACTGAGCTATACCCCTGGCCCATGTCAAGATCTCTGTAGGAAACTCTAGTAGATAGCAAAAAGCTCCCAATGTCTCTATAAACAAAAATACTGAAAAACTGAGAATTTAAAAAATTTCCTGAAATTGCCATCATGAATGGCATGTTCTGATGTCATAACATCAGTCTTTCCCCAAATCATATTCTTCAAGCAATTATTTTACATTTTAATGAATTTTACCTTTTTTTTTTTTTGGCAGAACTGGGGATTGAACTCAGATCCTTGCACTTTCCTGGGAAGCACTTATCCTACTGAGCCATCTCCCCAGTCCCTACATGTTTATTATTGTATACTAACCTTTGTCAGAAAGTAGATGTAGGCAAAATCGTAGTAAAGTGTTAGATTAGACACATGTAGCCTGTCTTTTTCTTTTTTGGAACTGGGGATTAAACTAAGGCACTTGCCTTGGGTAAGCCATCTACTGAGCAATTTCCCCAGCCCCTGTAGCCTGTCATTTAATGTTGCTTAACATCCTAAACTTTATTTAATTTGACTGAATCATAATGTACAGATAAAAATACGTATAATTAAACAGAACAAAAATATTTCAACATATATTCATTAGGAAAATGATCCCCACAATCTTCGTTTGTATACCAATACCAAAACAATTATTATTTGAACACTGAAAACTACTCCCTTATCAATTTCTACCCTATATAGGGTACCATAATGTTCAAAAATCACTGAGTAACCCTAGATCATGTTTGTAACAATAAGAGAAACAAAAACTTCTCATTTCCATTATCCTGTTTTCAAGTTTTTGCACACAGCAACCATCAACAAATTTTCCTTTTTCTTTTTTTTTTTTTGTGGAACAGGGAATTGAACTCAGGCCCTTGCACTTGCCAGGGAAGCGCTTATTCCACTGAGCCATCTCCCCAGCCCCCAACAAAATTTCTATTTTTCTCAGGTAGAGTATTGTAAACACTGAGCCATCTCCCCAGCCCCCAACAAAATTTCTATTTTTCTCAGGTAGAGTATTGTAAATGCTAAGTATGAATTTGATCATGGTGATTTTTTTTTCCCCCCCTCTGGAACCAGAGATTGAACTCAGTCCCTTGTGCTTGCCAGGGAAGTACTTATTCCACTGAGCCATCTCCCTGGCCCCAGTATGGTGAATTTTTCAGGATGGATTATTTCTCATAATCTCCAAGTTAATTCATGTTCTCATGAAAGCCACACTATTTTTTTTATACTAAACAAAACTGTTGTATATTAAGTGACACTATTTCTACACATTCTAACACTGTTATGGAGTAAATAACCTTTAAATGTCAGGTTCTGGGGCTAAAGAGATAACTCAGCAGCACAAACACATGCCTGGCAAGGATGAGGTCCTGAGTTCAATTTCCAGTACAAAAAAAAAGTCATGTCCTATAATAGGCTTTGTTACAAGGAGATTTGCTGATGTGTTGAAGTTACGTATGATGTGCAGGTTCTGACCTCTTCACGAGATGAACTTAATCAAGTTGTAGAGGAAGAAGGTTTCCAGGAATAAGCTATGGGACAATATATTGCATTCTTCCTTACCCACCTCCCTCTCTGTCCCATCTCCCTTTCCTGGCAGAAATGAGTGTAACCAGATTCCTCACCATGAACTCTGTAATGTGTCTGCCTCACTACAAGACTGCAAAGAATGAAACAGGCTGACTCAGAACAGAAAATTCTGTCACTGGTCCAACCTATCTTTCCTCATTTTAAATTATGTTAGCTATTTTTCTCCCAATTTAAAACTTACTGACTCTGCTGAAATGTGTTGTACTCCAAAAACCAAGTAACAACGAGGCAGGTCCAAAAGAAAAGAAGCGCTTTATTTTAGGTGGTACCCACCGGGCGGCTTCCCTTACGCAGAAGGAGAAGACCCCCCGAGGGTAGGGAGGTTGGGCCTTATAAACCTTAAAACCGCAAGGGAGGGGGTGGGTGCAAGCTGAGTTACAGAAGCAAAAATAGCTG
>PVKA01015943.1:0-48926 GCA_004027165.1 Ctenomys sociabilis
CAGGTGCTTATACTGTTGAGCTATATCGCCAGCTCCCAAGGCAGTATTTTTGAATCCATTTAAGACTGATTCTTTGGACATACAAAATAGCACTTAGGACAAATCTGAATTGTGCATTTTTGGGGGCTCAGCTCTTGCTGAAGTCCCCTCAGACTAGCCTTCCTGTGGAACACCCACAAAGTCTCTCCTCCTTCAGAATTCCTATAGACTCACCCTGGTGCAAGTCTCTCATCTTACCTGTGTCTTGTGTCTCTGACTGGACTGATCTCTGTAGGCAGGGGTCACATTGCCCATGCGAACCCTCCCGGTGGATGGGAAGCAGCCAGTGCCTGCACTGCTGGAGTGCACAATGGCTAGAGCAGGCCGCAGGTGCTGGGCAGAGAGGATGTGGGCAGCCTTTTGGTGGATGGTGAGGAGGCTGCAGGTAGACCAAGTAGCATCAAGAGGGGCTTTTGGGCTGGGGAGATAGCTCAGCAGTATAAGCTCCTGCCTGGCAAGTGCAAGGTCCCAAGTTTGATCTCCGGCACCACATGCCATGCCAGCTCAGAAACCGGATGCCTGTAATCCCAGAGCTGGAGAGGCTGAGATAGGAGGATCACTGTGAGTCCGAGCTGGGTAATGAGACCCTGTGTCAAAAAAAAGGGGGGCTACGATGAAAAGATCTTTACCTGAGAATCATGGAAGGGGCCTCATGCTAAACCTCTAATCTCTGTAATGCAAAAGCTATTTGTATGGTGATTTTAATTGTCTTGAACATTCCTCTATTCTAGATATTTCCAGGATTAAAGATGCTTACTGTAACACCAGAGAAAGTGATCCCATTAACTGAAACCACGACCTTGGGCTACCACTAGGATACCCCAGCCTTGCGCACGGGGCTCCGACAGGGCTCTGTAGTGTTGCCAGCGTGTGAGAGTGGTGTGGCGCATGATCAGTCTGCAGTGCCCATCCACGGAGGGTCTGTGTTAATTCACTGTCAGTGAGATGAACACCTGCACATCCTCTGTCCACTGATTGCTGCGTTACACAGGGAAAAGCCTACTGTTTGGGCTCCTGGCTTTGGGGGTTGGCTGCAGGGCTTTGGGGCCTGTGTGAGGCAGTGCCATGGCTGAGAATGCACTCTGAGGTTGGGAAGTAAGAATAGCAGAAGAAATCAGATCCGAGAGTCCCTCTGAGGACCCTGGGACCCCAAGGTCCCACACTGGGCCTCACGTCTCAAAGCTTCTGTCACCTCTCTCTGTGCTGAGCTGGGGACCAACCCCATAATACAAGGCCTCCAGAGGATATTCACAACCCTAGCTGTGGCATTTCCTTCAGAAGTGTGGTTCCTCTTTGCAGGGTTGTCCTGTCCACTTCCCAAGCCGCATGTTTGCTGGTGCTGGTCACCCATGGTTCATGCTGGAAGGGGTAGATGCAGTTATGGATCTGATCAGTAGGGTAGCTACAAAAATGCAGTTGAGGCAAGTGCTTCTGGGCCGTCCAGTAGACACATTCCTCAGGTCCCTGTTAAATGAGAAGAATGTAACAAGTGTCCTAGCAACTGCCCAGCTGGTTTGTGCAGAGCTAGAAACGTGGATCACAGTACATGGACAGGCACCCATCACAGTGGGTGGGTGACAGTGGGTATGCAGTAGATCTCAAGGAACCTGTCACACAGCCATGGCTCAGCTGCTTTCATATGCAAGACCTGCAGGCTCATCTCTGCTCAGCCGCCTTTTCAGTGTTCTCCCTGCCATGAGCCCCACTTGCCTGGCAGTTGACTGTGTGTGTTTTAGTCACTTCCCTAGAGAAGGCCCAGTTGGTTTTGCCTAGTTACAGCCTCCTGTGCAGTGTCTTTGTGTAGCCGTGAGCGGAAAGGCCAGCCACATCTCCAGCCTGTGGTCCTTTTGTAGATGGCTGCCTTCCCCTTGCATCAGTTGCTGTTTCTCACTGTCTGGCTGTGTTGCTGTGACCAATGCGGTCATGTGCTGTAAAAACAGGCAGTGTGTGAAGGACTGATGACAGCAGCTTTACCCAGAATCCCATAAATGGATAATTGTAACACATTGCTTAGTGATCAAAGCAGTATGGTGGGTCAGGGATACAGCTCAGTGGTACAGCACTTGCCTGGAAAGTGTTAGGTCCTGAGTTAGATTCACGGTACTAAAAACAAAAATAATAATAATCTTTAAAGAGAAAAAACAGAAGGAAGCACCACTTATGATGTAAAACCATTTGGTGAAGAAAAAAGGTACTATTAGATGCAGTAGCATTAAATTATCTCAGCTACTCAAGAGGTTGAGGCAGGAGGATTCCAAACTCAAGACCAAGCTGAGCAATTTAGGGAGATCCTATCTCAGGATTTGAAATTTTCTTAAAAAGAACTGAGTATATAATCTTAGTGGTAAAGTACTGAAGTTCAATCCTCAGTGCGGAAAAGGGAGGGAGGGAAAAAGAGCAGGCAGGAAAGAGTGGGAAGAAGTCTTGATGGGATCTTGGAGGACATGGATTGTGGCTGTGCATTCTTATGGACAGCAGAATGGTAACACTGCTTGTACACTTCCAGTGTCAGGCTGTGCTAAAGCCTTTGCTTGTTTTAGTTGTTCCACTGATCCTCTGAGATCTGTGAGATAGTAACTTTTATTATCTACATTTTACAGGTAAAAAATATTGGTTCTGTGAGATCAAATGAAACAAATTATGTTCAGACTGATGTATTCAAAACTCACTTTCAGATTTGAATTCAGGACCTGCAGTTTCAACACCCCCATTCCTATGCTATGCTTTCTGAAAGGATGCCTACCACAAGGTTTACAGTAGTTATCTTTGGATTTATTTATTTATTTGCGGAACCAGGGATTGAACTCAGGCCCTTGTGCTTGTCAGGGAAGGGCTTATTCCACTAAGCCATCTCCCCAGCCCCTTGGAAAAATTTTCTATATGAACATGAATGAAATGAGGTTATTAGGCAGCTGATCATAGCAGAGTCCCACTCAGCTGCCATTAAACACAGCTGTTCTCTTTTACTTAATTTTGATTTTGGAGACAAGGTCTTGTTATGTAGTTTGGGCTGGTCTTGAGCTCACTTATAGCACAGGCTAGCCTCAAACTCTGATCCTCCTTCCACAGCCTCTTGAGTACTGGGATTACAGGCATGCGCAAACATACCCAGCTAAACACAGCTGTTCTAAAGTGTTGTTCAACATGGCTTTATAAAATTGAGGATATGAGCCAGATGTGGTGGTGTATGCCTGTGATCCTAGGCTGATGCAAGAGAATCTCAGCATGTTTACTGTCTCCGTTTTTTTTTTTTGTTTTTTTTTTAATGTTGAATAGGGCTGGAGATGGAGCTTAGTGCAGAGGCCTCAGGTTCAGTATCCAATACTAAACATTCAAGCCCAACCAAACCAAAACAAGCAAACAAAAACCCCAGCATGTTGAATGAACTTTATGAACATACATCTGTTACACTTCAGACACTAGCAGCAACACTTTAAAAAAAAAAAACAACTTTAAAATATTCCCTCTTTGATGGCCAGCCAAATAGCTCAGCGGATTAAAGTACCTGCAACAGCAGAATAAGCGCTTCACTGGCAAGCACAAGGGCCTGAGTTCAATCCCCGGTTCCACAAAACAAAACAAAAAAATCCCTGAGCCGGGCATGGTGGCGCATGCCTGTAATCCCAGCACTTGGGAGGCTGAGGCAGGAGGATTGTTGTGAGTTCGAGACCAGCCTGAGCTACAAAGTAAGCTTAAGGCCAGCCTGAACTGCATAGTGAGACCCTGTATCAAAAAAGACAAAAAAAAAAAAAAAATCCCCTAGGCCTATTGTGTTGGCTCTGCCCTCAGGGTCCACTGAGACAGTGGTTGAGACTGGGCATGGTGGCACGTGCTTGTAATCTCAGAATTTGGGATTACAAACAGGAGAATCACTAGTTCGATCTAGTAGTGAAATCCTGAACATCCTATAGATCTTTCCCTAAAATTTACTGTAATCCCCCCCATACTCCCTTTGTGAATGGGCCTTTTTAAGATTTTGTCTCTTTGTAATAAAAATCCTACTATAGTAAGTGGTCACAGGGGGGAGGGCCCAGACAGGCCTTCTCAAGGGCAGCACAGCATGGTTGTGGGAGTTGGTCTTTCTGTAGTTGAAGATAGGCCCTGTGGTTGACAAGAAAAAGAGGAAAGGCAAACCTCTGGCCTTCTGTGTCTGTTACATTTCCATTCCTCTCACTACTATCATCCTTTTGTGTTCTCACAAGGATAGAGGACATCCAAAAACAAACCAAGTAGCTGTGTGGAAGCATGTGTATGTAGTCTGCTGTTTAACCTGTGACCACAAAGCCAGGTAGTGTTGCATGCCTGGAATCCCAGCATTCAGGAGGCTGAGGCAGGAGGATTACCATGAGTTTGAGGCCAACCTGAGTTTCAAAGTGAATTCAAGGCCAGCCTGAACTGCATAGTGAGACCCTATCTCAAAAGGACAAAAAAAAAAAAAAAAAATGCCTGAAGACTAGGTGTGGTGGTGTGCTCCTGTAATCCCAGAGCTTGGGAGGCTGAAAACAGAAGGATCACTCAGAGTCTGATCTGTGTAGTGAGACCATATAGACCCTGTACTAACTGCATTGGGGAGAAAAAATGCCTGTGACCACGAGAAAGCCAGGAAGAATGCACATACTATAATCCCAGTGTTTTCAAGTGACTGGGGTAGGAACATCGCAAGAGGGAACTTTGGTGAGACCCTCTCTCAGAATAAATACAAAAAGGGGGGGCCGGGGAGATGGCTCAGTGGAATAAGCGCTTCCCTGGCAAGCGCAAGGGCCTGAGTTCAATCCCTGGTTCCGCCAAAAAAAAAAAAAAAAAAAAAAAGAAATACCAAGTTTTGTGCTCACTTCGGCAGCACATATACTAAAATTGGAACAATACAGAGAAGAATAAATACAAAAAGGGCTGGAGGGACCAGGGAGATAGCTCAGTGGAGTAAGTGTTTGCCTGGCAAGTACAAGGTCCTGAGTTTGATCCCTGGTACCGCCAAAATTAAAAAAAGGGGTGGCTGGAGCTGGAGCCCAGCAGTAGAGCCCTTGCCTAGTGTATATACGGCCTGGGTTCATTCTCCACTGCCACAAGAATGAAAGTGAAGTCCAACATGCAGTAAGCTCCTATGGCTCCCTAGATTGTGTCCTGGCACTGCGCTTCTCTGCCACCCAAGGCTCTCACCACCTGAAGCTGTGCCATGCATGTGCTATGTGGGACTCATCTTAAGGTTGTGATACCTCAGACTTCTATCATTGGTGTTAATTTCTGCAGGCACCCTGGGTTTAAAGCCTTCCTAATCTGTTCTTCAAAACTACCAAGGGTCTGTTGTAACCCTTTTGAATCCATTTGCATTCTCTGAATATAAATAATGCCAGGGGGTATAAGGCCACATGCCTATAACTACTGCACTTGTGGCTGAAATGGGAACATCACAAGTTCAAGCCCAACCTGTACACCACGACCCTGTCTCAAAATAAAAATTTAAAGAGGTTAGGAATCTAGTGTAGTGACAGAGCCTTCCTGGGTCACATACACACACACACACACACACACACACGAGTACCATAGTGAACTTTATTTTAAAAATCTATACCTACTTACCCGAATTCCTCTCCCATGCATTCCCTGTCTGCAAGAGTGTCTTTGCTGTTTTTACAGTGCCCAGAAGGTGCCACATGGCACTGGAAAAGCAGGACTACATGTGCCTTGTTATACCAGAATATAATAATTAAATTCTGTGAGTACTTGGTGGTAATTTAAGAGGTTCTTTTCTTAGCACACTCTTATAGTTTGAGGTTTTTACAAGGGGAGCAGTAGAATACAGGACACACATTATAAGATTATTTTGTAATGAGTTACCCAAAGAATCATGTACAAAAAGTGCAGGAAATTTGTCTATACACTAAAGCCAAAGAATCCAGCTGAGGGCCTGCATCCCACAATAATGTCCTACATGAGTCCTGCCAGAGACCTAGATAGAGCTGAGAGCAGTTTTCCCTGAGTTACAACTGGAAGCCAAGAGCCCATAACAATGTCTCATGCCGTCCTGTTTCATGGATCTGTGCTGAGAAGGTCCCCAGGTTCATAGTGGAAGTATGAAAGTCTGCCAGCTAGGTGGAGGATCTGTGTTAGCAGGCTGAGGGGCCTGCACTGGAGCCAGAAAGCAATTGTTGTAACTCAAAAATCAAATGACAACGGGACAAGTCCAAAATTTGAAGCGCTTTATTTTAGCTGGTACCCAGCGGCAGACTCCCTGCAAGGTTGCAAAGAGGTGCGCCCAGGCGAGGCAGGTAGGGGTATTTAAGCTCAAAAGCCACACAGCAGGGTGGGGTCGGTTACCTAGGATAGGGAACTTGGCAGGGTCAGAAGTTTCCGCTTCTGACATACTTGGCACATAATAACGCGGATGTTCGTTAAGGGAGGGTGCAAGTGGAGGGGGCTGGCACATACAGAACAGGAACACAGCGTGTGGGAAAGCTAGAGGAGGTCATAGCTAGGGCAAAGATGGACTCACTTTGGGCAGATTGTAACATTAAACCACAAAGTGAGTGGTCAGTCTGGGCATGAGAGAAGTCCAGCAGGGCATCAGGAATCAATCATGGCAATTGAAAGAACAAAGGGTTACATTTTTGTAACAGGTAGGTACAATTTTAGAACAAGCAATTGCAATTTATTATTATTGCAAATTTTTTTGTCTTTTTGAGACAGGGTCTCACTATGCAGTTCAGGCTGGCCTTAAGCTCACTTTGTAGCTCAGGCTGGTCTCGAACTCACAACAATCCTCTTGCCTCAGCCTCCCAAGTGCTGCGATTACAAGCGTGCGCCACCACGCCCGACAGCAATTGCAATTTATATTAATCACAGATTAATCACAGGTTGGACACATTGTGTGGTTTGGCGATTTAATAAAGAATAGTTATCATGGAAACTTACTGAGCTACATAACAACACAGTGCTGACTTATTGAGTTATATGACAACACAGTGGCAGCTGGATGCAAAATGCAGTTATATACTGAATGATTAACAGTTGTGATGGAAACTTAAGGAGTCATATGACAACGCAGTGGTGTCTGGATACAAAATAGAGTTACATAGGTTATAATAGAAACGTACAGAATTGTATAAAGAAATAGCTATTCTAGTTTTTAAAAAATGGAGATGGTTATAACAGCAATGCTCAAAGCAAGCACCAGAGCTCCCCCTGAAAGTAGCTCCCCCTCTCAGCGACAGTGAAGTCCCAAGCTCCTCCAAGGTTGAGAACAGCTGATTCCATCAGGAATCAAACACAGCAAGCTTCTGCAGGAGACTGAGCTGTAGACCATCCTCCTCTCCAGAGCCAGGAAGCATGCTCAAGGTGAGGAGCCTAGCCTTTCTCAGTGACAGTGAGGTCCTGAGCTCCTCCAGCAAGTGTAGCCAAGTTCATCAGGGAAGCCAGCATGACAAGGTCCTCCAAGAGAGCCAACAGCTTCCCCTCAGCCTCCCACAGTTTCTCTAGTTCTGTCTCGTACACCGCTGGCAACAATTCTCAAGTGGGCCTCTCACACCCAGCGCCACATGAATTCCTTTCAGCCGGGTGTAATAAGTTGACCGCCAGTGGGTGACCCACCATACACCCCTCCCTCTGCACTTGTTACCTGCCCTTAAAAAGAAAATGCTTTTTTGGGGTTTTTTTGGGGGTAGGGTTTTGCTGTGTAGCTCAGGCTGGCCTCAGACTTTCAAATGTCTCCCTGCCTCAGCCTCCTAGTGCTGAGATTATAGGCATACACCACCACAACTGGCCCTGCTACCTTCTAGCTCATAAATGTTTAGCTTTATTTGGAATGGGAAGAAATAAAGGTTCAGTATGACTGAATTGTGTTTTCTTTGCTTTTGTACTCATGTCAAAGAGTTGTCAGTAGATAGCAGGTAAGGTATCATATGATTTTTTAAAATCTAGAACCACCTCCTCACAGTAGGGCCAACTTGCAATCCCAGCTGAGACTGAACTGTAAATTCAAGCCCCGTGTAGGTGATTTACTAAGATCCTGTCAGTGAAAAAAGGCTGGGGATGTAGCTCACTGCAGAAGTCCTGGGTTCAATATTCAGTACCACTAGTGGAAAGGGGGTGCTGGGTGTGGTTGCACAGGCCTGTAATCCAAGCATTTGGGAGGCTGGGGCAGGATTACTGCAAATTTGGGGCCAGCGTGAGTTCAAAGCCAGACTGAACTACATAGCCCCCTCTCCCACCCCCCCAAAAAAAAGAAAGAATAAAGGATTATAAAGTAAAACATAAGTATAACCAGAAAAAAAATTATATATACTAAAATTTAGTAGCCAAAGTCTAAAATATGAACAATGTAAGATATCTTCCTTTTTGACAGTACCACGTATTAAATTTCATGTCCTTTACACTGAACTACATCCTCAAAAGTTATGTTTGGGGTGAGGTACCAAGAATCAGACTCAGGACCACACACTTGCCATGCAGCCACTACACCACTGAACTATATCCCCAGCTCCCCACTTTCTTTACCTTGAGACAGTCTTGCTGAGTTGCCCAGCCAGGGTTCTAATTTTTGATCCTCCTACCTCAGCTCCCAGGGTGCTGGGATTACTGGCCTGCACCACCATTCCCAACTCGAATGTTTCTATATATTTGACATTTTTCAGAATACAGTGTTGGAGAGAAAGTAAGCATGAATATTAATTATATGGGAATTATCCTCAAAACCTTGAGCTGGAAACCAAAGTACAAGGGTAAGATGGAAGTCACTTTCCATGGTCACTCCTACTTGATTAGTAACTGTGATAAGACTCTCCTGTGGGCTCGGGATGGCTGGTGCTGGACTGTCAGGATAATTACAGCTTTATTTTTCCTTAATAAAAAGACACATTTTTAACTTTTTTTTTTTTGTATTTTATTACAGGGTTTCACTACTCAGATCAGACTCGTAGTGATCTTCCTGTTGTTAGCCTCCCAAGTGCTGAGATTACAGGCACGTGCCACCACGCCCAGTCGCAGTCACTGTCTCACTGCACCCCAGGGGTGGGGCTGGTATGGCATGCTGAGGATGGAACTGCTCGCTGTGCCTGCCTAAGCAGGCACTTTAGTCCATTGAGCTATCTGGCCGGCCCTTAATTCTTAGTCATAGTACTATATAAGAATTACTGCTGTACACGTACCAACTCTCCTTAATAAGTGTAATCATTATAAACGTGTGCTCATAAAAATCTTAAAAATTAAAAACAGGGAAAAAAATGCATCACATACCTACATGTTATTATAAATACAAATTTAAAATTGACATAGACAACAAGAATGATCTCAAGTTCCCAGTCAGCCTGGTCAATTTAGGGAGACCAAAAAAATTTAGAGCGATTGTCTCACTAAGCAAAAAGGGCTGGAGCTGCTGCTTGGGCAGGGTGCTTGCCTGCTGTGCTGAGGCCTGTCTGGGAGCCCACAACTGCCTTACGTGGGTGTGGACTCTGCCCCGAACCATGCCTCAGTGTATTAGGGGGATGACCTTATGCTGAGAATTTATTCTTAGAGGACCTAGTGAGAAATGTACCCTGGTCGCCTCACATGGCCATTTTTGTGTGGAGAAGTATCTGTACTCTGCTGCCCCAGGAAAACAGATGGAAGTTATTGCTAAGAAGACAGGAATTTATTCTTAGGATGAGGAGCTGGTGGGCTCACTGGGCTCATTCATAAGGTAAATGGGAAATGCAGTTCATGAGCTTACAGTGCTGCCCAGGCCCTCAGCCTATCCTTATTGCTTATTTTGACAGCCAAGAGCAGGCTTACTGCCTTCTCAGCTGTAGTGTGAGGTTGGAGGGAACCCTCCTATAGCTAGACTCAGTGTGGGTCCTGGCCAGACAGCTGAGGTGTGACTGCTGCTTCTGGCTCAGCATAGGACTCTTATTGTTGCCTAGGGACAGGACAAGGCTCTGTTGGCTAGTTTGTATTACTTAGGGATCGAATTGGGCTTGTTTGTTTGTCTTTTTGTAATTGGTGGTAACAGGACAGTTGCTTACAAGAGCAAGTAGTTGGCACCAGATGAAAGGTGTACTTAGCTTTTGTTTGTAAAACTGGATCCCAGGGGGCTAGGGAGATAGCTCAGTAGAATAAGCACTTGCCTGGCAAGTGCAAGGTCCTGAGTTCAATCCCCAGTACCACCAAAAAAAAAGAACACTGAATAAAACTGGATTATAGGGGTCAGGGAGATGTCTCTGGATTAAGCACTTCCCTGGCAAGCACAAGGGCTTGAATTCAATCCCTGGTTCTGCAAAACAAACAAACAAAAACCTGGATTATAGTTTGACTGGTATTATGGCTCCTTCTTCAGCCCATTTTATAAGCTGTCTGTTATAGTGAGTTTGGAAAACCCCCAAGAACTGGGTGGGGGCTGTTGTGTGCTTCTGTGTGGGTCTGAGGTCTGTTTTCCTTTATTGTATTTGTCAGGAACATACTCAGTGATGAACACCATGGCATAGATCACCATCTTTGGGTGTGTGCACACGTGTGTGCAGGGCCTCACTACGCAGTTCTGACTTGTAATGTAGGTTCTCAGCCTACCCAGCTCTGGGATTACAGATGTGTGCCACCTTGCCCAGCCAGACTCATTTTCAGGCTCAGTGCACCTGGGGCCAGGGCCAGTATGGCATGTGGTGCTAAGGATCGAACCCCAGCCCCTCTGCTTGCCTAAACGGGTGCTTAGTCCATTGAGCTATCAATCACCGTCTTTCTGTACCTGCAGAGTGATTACTTAAGTCAAGTGGTTCCCAACCTTATCATACCCTATACCTCCTATTCATAATAAATGTGTTGTAACAAAAACTTTTTTTTTCCTCCAGTTACTGGAGATCAAACTCAGGACCTTGCTTTCTCTAAATTCTTAGGTTTTTTTCAAGTTTTAACAACTCCGGAGTTTGTGTAGAAGTGTGCATTCAGTAACCAGGTATAAAAATGAATACTTGAAGTACTTAATGACAGTCACCTTTCCTTCCTAAGGAACTCTACAGGGATAATTTTGAGCTTTTGCTTTTTTTGTAATATTTTTATCTTTAAAACCATCATCTTAGGGGCTGGGGAGATGGCTCAGTGGAATAAGCCCTTCCCTGGCAAGCACAACAGCCTGAGTTCAATCCCCGGTGCTGTCCCCCAACCCCCAAAAAACATGATCTTGCTGTTTTTGTTTGTTTGTTTGTTTTTGGTGGAACCAGGGATTGAACTCAGACCCTTGCTCTTGCCCAGGAAGCACTTATTCTACTGAGCCATCTCCCCCCACCCCTTGCTGTTCTTAAAGAGTTGCTTTTTTAATGTCAGTCATGTAGAGTATTTGGTGGAGCTATTGGGAAAAGGAGTGGCTCACATTCAGATCATTGAGACAGCTGTTTTCAAATGACAAGGTTAATTTTTAAAGGGATAAAGGACACTGACTAGAATGAATTATGTAATCCATGAAGAACCACCAGATATGCTTATCAATCTGATAATTCAAGAAAATTGGGGCCAAGGAGATGGCTCAGTGGAATAAACACTTCCCTGGCAAGCATAAGGGCCTGAGTTCAATCCCTGGTTCTGCAAAAAAAAGAAAGAAAAAAAAAGAAAACTGCTGGTGTATATATTTATGTGGTGCAATGTATTAATTTATCAAATATATATATATATAATTGCATGTAAAAAATTAAACATAAATTAAAAATATGTGGCCCCTTTTGCTGTTGACGTTTATTAGAAAACATATTACTCTCACCATCTAACAATTTCAAATAAGCATTGGGCTGGGGAGATAGCTTGGTGGTCTTAAGTGTTTGCCTGGCAAGTGCAAGGACCCGGGTTCAATCCTTAGCACCACATACCATGTACCAAATAAATAAATAAATAAATAGATTTTTAAAAAAAACAAGCATCATCATTTGCTGTCCCATGTGTCCTGTGAGATACGAAGTCATACAAAGTATACCCCTGCTCCATACATAAGCTCTAGGACTTCGAGTGGAGAATCAAACCTAGAACAAAGTACTATTGGGATAACTTGATGGTGTAGGTACTGAGTACCAAGACTTTTGCCCTGAGCTGTATTCCTAGGTCCTACTCCCCTGCCCCCAGGTATTACTAAGTTTCTGTATTTGGACTTGAACTTGGGAACCTCCCGGAGGGCTAAAATGACAGGTGTGCACCATCACACCAGCTTTTGGGTGGCTTTCTCCAGAAGCTTTCCAAGACCCTGGCTTCGGTGATGTTTTTCTCTTTAGTGACATTATCTGTACTGATCTTTCTCTCTCTTTACCACCAAATGTCAAATTCCCTGGCATCCTTTGCCTTTTCTTTTTTTAAAATTTATTTTATTTTAAGTTATTTTTGACACAAGGTTTCATTATGGCATGTGGTACCAGGGCTTGAACTAGGTCTTAGTGCTTGCCAGGCAGGCGCTTCATCCACTAAGCTATCTCTGGCCCCCTTTGCCTTTTCTTATCTGCCTCTTAAATCTTTTTACTCAGTGTGTCTGTGTTGTCACACATCATTGAATGCCACCCAGTGATGAATGGTTAATTCAGTGGTGAAGTGTAGAGATTAAAATCTGCCCAGTTAGAAAATCTAATACTGTATGTGGACTAGCTTTTGTTGGAACCCTGAATAGAGGTTGAGTTACTGGGAGAGGAGCCAGCTGCCTTCTGCTAACTGAATGAAGTCCAGAAGAGTCTTCCAAAGCAGTTGCACTTGCTCTCCCATCCAGCTCCACGTTCCAGGAGAGAGTTGTAATCATTAGGAAGGACATCCACACTCACTTTCCATTGAACTCCAGGGCATGGTGGTTTCGGCACATACTAAATGCAACCCTCTCCCTCCAGAGAGTCTGTCATTAAGCTGCCAGAAGCCACTGGATTTGGGCAGGCCTGCTGCCGCTGGCTGAGTTGCCACTTAGCAGCTTCCTGCTCACTGAGTCTACAGCCTTGAGCTGCCTGCTGCAGCTGCTCTACACAGAAAGTAACGTAGGGACTCCAGATCCGGCTCATTTGGAGACTCCACAGATGCAGAGCAAAGCCAAGTGTCCAGGTCGTCATAATTGATATAACTTGATTATAATTTAATTTAACTAATTAATAGACTTGGGTTAAAGGGAATAAAACTTCACAACACTCTCTATATATAGGTATATATTAATATCTATCTATCTATCTATCTATCTATCTATCTATCTATCTATCTATCTATATTTTCAAACATAGTAATCCTAAGTGACCAAGAATGAGGGATGGAAAAAGATACATTAGGCAGATATGAATGAAAAGAAAAATGAAAGATAAACTGGAAACTTTTATAGGTAAATGGATGCAGCTCAAGACCATCCTCATAAGTGAAATAAACCAGGTGCACATGTGTGAATATCTATTGTCTCTACAGTGGAAAAAGCTGGCAGTAAATAAGAGCCAAACTGCGTAATAGATATTGTAACATGGGTTGTGACTCTTCAAAAGGAAACAGAAACTGAAAGTGGGAAAGGAGAAAAGGAAGGGAAAAGCCAAAAAAATAATTGTGTGTGCATAAGATAGTCCTACTACTACTTGCTCTTCTTTCACTGAAAGGAAAGATTTATGCTAATATTGTTTGGACTATTAAATACTTGTACTCTGAACAACTTAAGTTATAGATGACTACACAATTCACCTTTGTTACTTTTTTTTTTATTTTTTATTTTTATTTTAGGGACGGATCTACAGGGTCTGACTACTAGATGGGACTAGTGATCTGCCTGTTTACAGCCTCCCAAGAGCTGGGGTTACAGGCACATGCTACCATGCCTAGTCTCAAATGCTATCTCAGCACGCCCCAAGGGCGTGCCTGCTTGCAGGCACTTTAATCCGCTGAGCTATTTGTCCAGCCCTGTTTTTTCTCTTTAAAATAAAAGTGTTTCTAAGAAAAGTGACATAGTGTATAATACAGGTTAAAAACATTTAAAGGGCCATGACTGTCACCGTAGCACTTGGGAGGCTGGGGCAGGAGGGTCACTGTGAGTTGGAAGCCAGTGTAGGCCTAAACTGCAATGAAAACCTGTCTCAAAAAGAGGTTTCCTTAAAAAAAAAAAAAAAGAGTGACATTTCATATTGATATAAGGAGAGGCAGTCTGCCAAGACAGTATAAGAGTAGTGAACTTCTACGCACCTAATATCCCTTTGTCTGCATAAAGCATCTCATTTAAACTGGGCAGGGTAGTGCACACATGTCATCTCAGCACTTTGGAGGCTAGGACGAGAGAATTGCTGGGAATTTGAGGACAGGCTGGGTTACATAATGAGACCCTGTGTCAAAAAAAACAAATGAAAATTAAATCTCATTTAATGCTGTTAAAAGGGGTAAATAACAGCATATATAAGATTGAGCAAATAGTCATATCAGGAGATAACTTTGTACCCAACAAAGAATAGTTTCCAAATATACATGGAAAGGTTATAAAAATTAATTATGTGTTAAATCATAAAGGAAATATTAAATGCATCATAGTGTCAGTGTCACAGGCTATTGATACTCCAGTAAAAGACAGTTAGAAATCAGCAACAGAGGCAACTTGAAAAGGAGAAAAATATGTTTGGAAACGAGATCTGAGTAATGCATAATGAAAGTGCAGATCATGCAGAAGCTGGGGGGAGCACCAGGCAACTAGGAAGCTCAGCCACGGTGGTCTCCCTGTGCCCCTTCGGGTCAGCCCTGTCAGGTCTTCCAACCCTGGATGTGATTCTAGAAGGCAAAGCAGACAGCTCGTGCTGGTGGTGCACACTCTTCACCCCAGCATTGAGAGGCCGAGGCCAGAGGGTCCCAAGAGTGAGCCCAGCTTCAACTCAGCAAGATCCTGCCTCTAAATAGAAGCAAAATTGACATGAAGGCAGTAGAGCAGTGAGTTCAAGAAGCTAGAAAAAGCAGGAATGAGTAAGACCTATGAGAATAAAGAGATGAAAATAACAAGGCAGGGGGAAAAATTACAGGAAAAATAGAAACAGCCCACAGAATGAAAAGTAAGTTATTTATCTAATGAAGCAAAGAGTTTTTGCTGGGGCCAATTAAATAAGAGGCAGAGCGCAGCAGCTGGGGTTTGATCCCCAGCATGCCCTGCCGGTCCCACCCCTGGGGCGCACTGAGACTGCAGTTGGTTGAGACGTGGGGACACATCTGTAATCCCAGTGCACTATGAGTCTGATCCGTACTAAATACATAAAATGCGTACTAAATACATAAAAGTGCGACGCTGTACTAAATACATAAAAATGAATGAATAAATATAAAGAATAGAACATTAAAAAAGGAACCAAAAAAAAAAAATAATGTTGCGAAAATGATACAAGGCTCCAATTTATTTGAAAACTTTGATGAAAGTTTTTTAGACTAAAACTGTCCAGATTTACTTTATTTATTTATTTTTTTAATGTATTTGGTACAGGGTCTATAGGTCTCACTATGTAGATCAGAATCATAGTGATCCTCCTGTAATCAGCCTCCCAAGTGCCTCATGGGATTACAGGCACCATGCCCAGTCTCAATTGCCAGCTCAGTGTGCCCTGGGTAGAGGGCCAGCAGGGGCTGGGGATTGAACCCTAGCCGCTGCACTCTGCATAACAGGCACAATAGCCCTCTGAGCTATCTGGTCGGCCCTCAGGTTTACTTTAGATAAAATAGTCAACCTAGAGCCAGATCTGGTAGGTAGCTAGCACATGCATATAATCCTAGCACTCTGGCGGCTGGGACTGTTGTGATTTTGAGGTTATATAGTGAGACTATCTCAAAAAAAGGGGGAAAAAAAAATAGTCAACCTACATATATCAGTGTTTTTAGTACTTAAAACAGCACTCATTATCCATCCCTGCCAAAAATGCCAAGATCAGACTAGATCAGTTTTACCAATATTTCAAAAACTGCATTCTGATATGGGGTGAGGGGTGCATACTTACCTTGTGAATGTAATTGAGGGCCTCGGGCATGCTGAGTGTGCTCTGCCACTGAGCCACACTCCCTGCCTTGGTAGTGTCTTCCTCAGAGAGATTCCAGAGAGGGAGTTGGCACCAATGCTGTCAAGGTCGAGCCAGTGTAATCTTGACTGGCAAAGAGGCAGGGAGTAAAGGTCCTGGACCTCCAAGGGTGTGCCCTTCACACGTCCCTCCTGTTGTCATATGAAAGATTGGAAATGGACAAGTACAGTGAGTGACGTGGCTGTGTTCCAGTGAAATTTTTACTTAGAAAAACCAGTTTCAGAATCAATTTGGAGGGGCCGGGGAGATGTCTCAGTGGAATAAGCGCTTCCCTGGCAAGCGCAAGGGCCTGAGTTCAATCCCCAGTTCTGCAAAAAAAAAAAAAATAAAGAAAGAAAGAAAGAATCAATTTGGAAAAAAGAAACAAAAGACAAAAGAAAAATCCTAGAACACACATGTATCCAGAAAAAAATCTGAAATAAAAGCCCCACCACCACCACCCAAAAAAAAAAAAAGAGAATCACTTTGACCAGGGACCATAGTTCACTTCTGATCAAGGAAAGAACAACAGATTCTCGCATGGCAACATAGAGGCCTGAATCCTCAGTAAATTTTGATATTTTAATTCTAGCATTAAATTTTAATTCCAGTTTATCATGAAAACTTAGCAAACTAAAAGCAGCTTTGTTTCCAGGCATGGTGGCGAATGCCTATAATCCCCAGCACTTGAAAGCTGAGGCAAGAGGATTGTCAAGAGTTTGAGGCCAACCTGAACTAGATAGTGAGACCTTGCCTCAGAAACCAAAAAAGAGAAGAAATGGGCAGTGCTTAGGAGAAAGCTCAGTGGCATAAGCTTCTGCCTGGCAAGGACAGAGGTCCTGAGTTCAATCCCTAGTACCGCAAAAAAAAAAAAAAAAAAAAAAAAAAAAAAAAAAAAAAAAAAAAAAAAAAAAAACCCACAGAAAAACAAATGGGCAACTTTGTTAACCTGATGGAATGTCTAATAAAACCAATAGCAAGCATCATGTTTTTTGAAAATTTCAAAGCATTACCATTTTAGAAGCATTCCCATGACAGGACTACATCAGATGTACCTGCTGTAATACTGCCATTTAATATTGAACTGGGATACTAGTCACTGCATTTAAGAAAAATACATTCCGCAAACATTCGTACCTGTTAATCCCAGCACTGGGAAAGCCTGGCCAATTTGTGAGTTTGAGACCCTATCTCAAAAAATGCTAAATTGGGCTGGGGAGATGGCTCAGTGGAATAAGCGCTTCCCTGGCAAGCGCAAGAGCATGAGTTTAATCCCTGGTTCTGCCAAAAAAATAAATAAAATAATAAATAATAAATAAGCCCCTTGGTTTTATTGCACAGGACCCCACCAACTCCCATCTCCTTCCCATTTTTTTATTGTTTTATTTTTGGCAGAACCGAGCATTGAACTCAGACCCTTGTGCTTGCCAGGGAAGAGCTTATTCTACTGAGCCATCTCTCTAGCCCGACCTTCTCATTTTTGGTGTTATCTTCTCTGTGTGTGGCCAGCCAGCCAGCCAGTTTAGTGTGCTGAGACCTAAGCGCCTGGGCTCTTGTCAGCACTGCAGGAGTCCCCCCCCGTAACCCCTTTCAGGACTGGGTACACTGCCCACAGGGGAAGCTTTGAGACCAGCTCAATTTCCTTAGGTGTGGAGGATTATTTTGGGATTCTTAGTCTCCCACCAATAGCTGGCTTCTCATCAAGAGAAGCTGTCATAAAGTAATAAATGCTTGGCTTCAGCAGCTTCAGCACCTGGCTGGTTTTCCTCCCATGCAGTCCAGAGATTGGCCACGTGGGGTACCCCAGCAGCTCTCAGTGTTGCATGTGGGTCACCTCTCTGGTTTTTCTGGCTCTTCCCTAGTCACAAGATGCCTGTAGCAGTTCCAAGTTGCAGGGCCATGCTTGACCAATGAGAAGGCAAAGGCCCCGACCCGGACCCATACACACCTGGATAGGCTCTGGGACTTCCAGTAGCCCAGAGGACTGTGCCTGGAGGAAGGCTGCTCCCCTTCTTACCTGCCACAGTGTCACCATCTGGTGCCCATGTTAGGACTGTGCCCCAGCACCAGGCTCCTACCCACATGCATGGGACGATGTCCCTGCAGCCGCCCTGCTTAGCCCAGCCCTCCCAGTTATTTTTTCAGGCCTATGGTAAATCTCCCCCAAGGAAAAGGACATTCATCATCTCTTCTTTTATAAAATCAGCAATCACCTACGTGGCTTTTCTTGGCTGATGTGAAGTTCTCGAAATGATACTGTGTGCTTTGAAATTCAAGGACCTACTTTGTTGGCTGAATTATGATAATAGATTGTTATTTTGAATTGTCACTTTGTAAGATAGACTCATCTAGTACTTGCAGTACATATGCTAAAATGGCCTCCAAATTGGGGTTTTTTGTGTTTTTTTTTTTTAACGTATTTGATATAAGGTCTTACTACACAGCTCAGATTCCTACTCAGCCTCCCTAGTGCTGGGATTATAGGCATGTGCTGCTACCACCCCTGGTCTCAGTAGCTGGCTCAGTGTCCTGGCGGGGCTGGCACAGCATGTGGTGCTGCAGATCAAACCTCAGTCCCTGTGCTTGCCTAAGCAAGTGCTTAGTCTGCTCAGCTATCTCACTAGCCCTCGAAGTGAACTTTTGATACAATATTGAAATTATAACAGCTTCATGTGATTTAAGAGAAATGGGGCCTTACCAGCACCCTGCCTTAACCAAACCCCTAAATACCTGAATCCAGTCTCATCCCTAAAAAGGATCCAGGTATCTCTCAGATGTGGCTTAGACCTCTCTGTGACCTGTGTGCAGGCATCATGTGTGAGAGAGAAACCCCACTCAGGTGGCTGTTGGAGGTACCAGCGAGGGCAGGCAGTGAGCACTGTGGGCCAGGAAGGTAGTTTAGGGGAGCAGCAGCATGAAGGACCCTCCCTGTGACAAGTGTCCTCTTAACCACTCTGACTAGAATGGCTCCTTCCTTCCTTCCTTCCTTCCTTCCTTCCTTCCTTCCTTCCTTCCTTCCTTCCTTCCTTCCTTCCTTCCTTCCTTCCTTCCTCCTTATGCTGGGATGGAGCCCAGGCCTTTAAATCAGCTTCTCGGGCCAGTAAGATAGCTCAGTGGACTAAGCACCTGCGTGGGCAAACACAGGGACCAGGACTCAGTCCTTGCACCACATATCGCTGTGCTGGCATCTTTACATTTTTCTGTTCACATTAGCCAGTGTGTGTGTGTCTGTGTGTGCATGTGTATGCGTATGCATGTGTGTTACACAAATGAGTAAGTGAAGTAATACCAAAAAGTATTTTTGGTGTAGCTTCATTGGCCTTTATAAACCATCTCATTCTTTAGGCAGTTTTTGAGCGGGGAGCTCTGGCTCCCCAGGGTCCTGGCAGGGTGGTGGTCAGGCTGGGTGTACATAGGGACATGTTGGTGCAGCTGCAGACGTGGAGTCCACCCGTGCTGTATCTTACTTTCATTCTTTCTCAAGACCTCCCTGGCAAACTCAGGGTGAGGCAGGCAGCATTCTGAGATCAATGTGTTCATTTTTCTTTTTACCTTTCCAGGCTGGAGTGAAAGGGACGTTGGGAAGATTAGTTGGAATATTTGAGGTAAGTCTGTTACCATCTTTAGTCCACATGGAACATTAATAAGCACATACTCCTGATCTGGGAAAGAGGCTGTGTGCATTTCACCCAGTTGTCAAAACAAAGCAGCACATGGCCTAGGATGTAGCACAGGGGTGCAGCATCTGCCTGGCAAGTACAAGGTCCTAAGTTCCATTCCTGGTACCCCCCCAAAAAAAAGCAAAGGCAGCCCAGCAGTGAATAGTGTTCCTTCTTATATCTCCTAGTCTGTTTCTCCAAACAACTGGAATTCTTCCTGTTTTTATCCCATTCCCACCTGTCGTCTTCTCTTGAGATGGGAGGAAAGTTGGCTGCCTATGGAGAAAAGACATGGAAGATAAATAGCCATGGTACAGGCAGCAGCCACAGGAAGTAATCTGTGACAGAGATTTGAAGGGTTCCAGAGGCAGTGAGAAGCAGGGAACAGAGCAGAGGAAGAGGGTTTTCTTCACCCAAGACCTTGATAGTGACCCCTCTCCGCAGTTTCTCAGTCTGGGCTCTGCCTGTTACAGTGTCAACCTTTTTTGAGACACCAGAACATTCCTGGAAAGCTCCAGGTAGAGGAAGGAGATGGAACAGGGTTGTTAAGTCCAGGGCTTTAAAGGGCTAGCCAGAGAGTACACCCTCAAGTGCAGGCTCAGTCTTATTCTTTCGGCTTCAGTTGTCAGGTAGTCAAAGTAAGAAGAATTTCTACCTAAGCTCCTGGGATGTGCATGCAAGTGTGTTCCTTTAACTCTTCCCCCATCTCTCTCTCTCCGGCTCCCCAGAACCAGGAGAGGAAGCACAGGACATATGTATATGTGCTTATTGTCACAGAAGTGCTGGAAGACTGGGAAGACTCGGTTAACATTGGTAAGTTGCACCTCACTGCTAGCCTTGCCACCCAGAGCCTCAGAAGCCCACCAAAGAACAGGAGTGGAGGGCAGGCCCAGGAGTGCTACATGTAGCATTTTGGAAGTGTCCAAATGGAGGCTGAACCTGGAATGTGGCCCCTGAGATTAGAGATGTTTCTGATATCCAACTGGCTCCTCCCGGTGGCACTGATTCTTTTGTGATACTGGTGGGGACCTAGCGAGCTCAAGGCTGCTGTTGGCTGGACACCATAGCTCAGTGGAGCATTTGGCTGGCGTGTGCAAAACCCTGTGTGCAGTTTTATCACTGGGGAAGAATAGGCAGGTTGACACATGCCATAGCCCTAGTTCTGTGGATGCAGAGGCAGGAGAATCGCAGGTTCTGTCCCAACCTAGGCAATGTAACAATACTGAGCTTTGGGGGGGGGGGGGGTTAAGGACTAGAGATATAACAGTGGAAAGGCCCTGGGTTCCACCCTCAGTACTGTAAAGAAAAAGTCATTCATGTGCTGGAGAAAACTGATGGCCAGATGGCTGAGCCCCTCAGCAGTCCAGCGTCATCCTGGGAGTGGCTTCCAGCTGTCACCCTATCCTGCAGGCATAGCTAGCTGGCTTTCTCCTGCAGAGCCATTTCCTTGAGCACACAGATCACCATTGTGTGTGTCTTTTGAACTAGCAGCTGGGGTGGTTTTGTTGGCTTAGGATTTAATCTTTCACCTTAAAGGAAAGTATATTCTCAAAAAATGCAGTATTAATGGAATTTCTGCTTTAAAGTGACAGATGGATAAAATTCACTTGGCAGACCTTTCCCTTTTATTTTTTAATGTATTTAGTATAGGGTCTCACTACATGGATTGGACTCGTAGTGATCCTTCTGTTTTCAGCCTCCCAAGAGCTGGGATTACAAGTGTGCCCCATGGGTGGGGCCAGAGCAGCATTTTGGGAATCAAACCGTGTCTGCCTAAACAGTTGCTTTAGTCTGCTTAGCTATCTGGCCGGCACTTAGGCTATCTGACTGGGCCTTCCTTCCCTTTCTTGCTGGCATGTCCTTGCCCCTGTATCCCACACCTTGTTAAGCTGGGCACTGTGGCCCTTTGGCACTGAATGGCTCAGTGCCTGGCAGTAATGCAGCATGCTCAGCATGGGAGCGTTGAGACCTGGAAAGAGGACAGGTGAGTGTGAGTGGCCCTGCCCTGTAGGGTTGCATACCTGTGATGCTGAGTTTCAGGAATCCTGCTCTGTCAGTATGCACACAGGCCATTCCGCTACATGTGAGCACTGGTCAGAAGGCACAATGTGAAGTGTGAGGCACAAGCTCACTCGCCCTCTTCTGAATAGTGCAAGCTGTGGCAGGGTGAATACCAATAGGCAGAGGTACATCAATTGCGCCAGTGTCCAGGGCCAGAGACAATGGGTAGAGGTCAGAATGAGGCACAGGGAGAGCTCATACACCAATGTCAGTGAGCTGGAATGGGGCCCTGACTCACATTTGCACCAGTAGAGCCACATTAAAACAGGAAGTAGAAGCCAGGTGTAGTGGCACACACCTGTAATCTTAGCATTCAAAAGGCTGAGATAGGATCACTGTGAGTTCAAGACCAGCCTCAGCTTCAAAGTGAGCTCAAGGCCAGTTTGAATTGCACAGTGAGACCCTGCATCAAAAGGGCTAAAAAAGGGCCCGGGAGATAGCTCAGTAGAATAAGCGCTTGCCTGGCAAGTGCAAGGGCCTGAGTTCAATCCCCAGCTCTGCCAAAAATGGGGGGGGGGGGGCAAAAAAAAAAAACAAACATGGATTGGAGATGGGTATACAGTAAGGCAGGAGGGCTGCAGGTTTTATGCCAGGCTAGGCCAGCAAGAGTCAGTCTCAGTTTGAAACAAAAGGGCCAAGAAGGCAGCTCACTGCAAAGGCCCTGGGCCAAGTGAACTACAGATGGAAGCTAAGGCAGCTCTGACCAGAGATCCCGGTTTTCGCCTACATAGTGGGCAGAAAGAAAAGGCAGCAGTCAGCAGGGTATGTGGGGCCGACATTCCAGCCCAAGTAAGAGAGACTGGGGTAGCCTTTCTGGAAGGCAGTTCAGATGCTTAATTATGGTAGTCCTTCCTCTTGGTCCCTTCCCCTGGCACATGAGCCGCCTAGTTTTCTTTTTTTTTCTTTTTTTTTTTTTTTGTCTTTTTGAGACAGGGTCTCACTATGTAATTCAGGCTGGCCTCTAACTCACTTTGTAGCTCAGGCTGGTCTCGAACTCACAACAATCCTCCTGCCTCAGCCTCCCGAGTGCTGGGATTACAGGCATGCGCCACCATGCCCGGCAAGCCGCCTAGTTTTCATTAACTTTTATGAGGTAAGAGGAGGTATAAGTACAAGAATTCAGTATAAGAATCGACTCGGCGCCAGGGAGATGGCTCAGTAGAATAAGCGCTTCCCTGGCAAGCGCAAGGGTCTGAGTTCAATCCCTGATTCTACCAAAAAAAAAAAAATAATTGACTGGTTGAGGAAGGCATGGTGGCCAAAACCTGTGATTGCAGCACTTGGAGGCTGAGGCAGGAAGATCGCTCCAAGTTTGAGGCCAGCCTGAACTACATAATGAACCCAGTCTGAAGTACATAGTGAGACCCTGTATTACAAAAACAAAACAAAACAAAACAAAAGTTCTGAGAAAAGGAGGGATGGGGAGGCTCCATCTCTGTGTGGAGGCCCTGGCTCTGAGGCCTAGTACCACCAAAAACAAAGCACTATGTGTAGGTGCTGATCAAGCCCTTCCCTAACTGCTAGTCACAGCAGACTGGCTGTGTCCCTTTACTGTCTCTGCTTTCTGGGCGAGGACTGGGGTGCAGGAGACTCAGGGCTTGCTCAGGTCCGCCAGCACCTGGGATGTCTGCTGTGCACTCTGCACTCCTAGCCACAGCACCCGGAGTCACGCTGCATTTGGAGAACAGGAAGGATGACTTCAAATGTGCAAGTGGATTTCTTTTTCAGATATGGATGGTAGAAAAGTGAGTGTGCTACAGTGTTGAAAGTGGTCCTGTCTGGCTTGTCATCCTGTGGTCCTGGAGGTGGCTTAGAAGACATGAGAGTGCTTGCTGGGCAGGGTGACACACGCCTACAATCCCAACACTCACAAGGTGGAGGCAGAAAGATTGTTTTAAGTTTGAGGCCAACTTGGGCTGTGCAATGAGACCCATTTGCAAAAAAATAAAACTTAAAAAAAGATGAAGCCGGGCAAGGTGGCGCAGGCCTGTAATCCCAGCACTGGGGAGGCTGAGGCAGGAGGATTGTTGTGAGTTCGAGACCAGCCTGAGCTACAAAGTGAGCTTAAAACCAACCTGAACTGCATAGTGAGACCCTGTCTCAAACAGACAAAAAAAAAAAAAAAAAAAAAAAAAGATGATGGGCCAGGGTGATAGCTCAGTAGACAAAGCTCCTGCTTGGGCAAGCACAGGGGACTAGGGTTCCACCCCCAGCACCACATGCTGCTCCAGCCCTGCCTCCGCCCCTACCCCTGGATGTGCTGAGCCAGCCAGCAAGAGGTGGCATGGTGGTGCATGCCTGTAATCCCAGTGCTGGGGAGGCTGAAAACAGGAAGATCACAAGGAGTCTGAGTTGTGTAGTGAGACCCTTCACCAAATACAGTTTAAAAAAAAAACAAAACCATGGTGGTGCTTACTGCATTCTTTCTATTTTCCTGTTTCTCCAACCCACCACCCCTCCAGTGCTGGGAATCGAAGCCACTGCCACTTATGCGGCAGGTGCCCTGCTCGAGTACTCAGCCAGACCTCTGTTTCTGCTGACCCCCCACACACATTTTTTTTCTTTTAACACACCAAAACTTTTAATAAAATCTTTTCTTTTTGAGACAGGGTCTTGCTGTGTAGTTCAGGCTGACCTTGCACTCCTTGGCCTTGAACTCAGTGATCTTCCCACCTTCACCTCCTCTAATTTTGTTTTGGATGTATGTTTTATTTATTTTGTGATACTTGGGGATTGAACCCAGGATCCTCACACTGATCCTCCAGCTCTCTCCTCTTTTAGGAATAAGGTCTTACTAAAGCACTAAGATGCACAGGCAGGACTTGAACTTGGAAATCCTCCTCCTCAGCCTTGTAGAGTACTGGAATCGTAAGCCTGTACAACAAGGCCTAGCTAAAGCGATGGTGTTTTTTCTACCTCCTCCCCTTCCCACCTCACCCCCCATAATAGTAAGGATGGAATCCAGGGTAAAAGCTTTACCACTGAGCTACATTCCAGACCTATTTTATTTCATTTCATTTATTTATTTATTGAATACAGGGTCTCACTATGCAGCTCAGACTCACAGTGATCCTCCTGTCTCAGTCTCCCCATTGCTGGGATTACAGGGTTTCACCACAATGCCTGGTTTCAGAGCAGCACAAAGTGCAGTACTGGAGATCGAACTCAGGTCCTTGTGTTTGCCAGGCAGGTGCTTAGACCACTGAGCTATCTTGCCAGGCCCCCTTTTTTATTTTTATTTTATTGAAGTACAAATATATGAGACAGTTTTAAGATAACTTGACAAGATGGATTTGATAAATTAATACATTGCAAACTGTTTTCATAATGTTTTGGTATCATAGAAGGTGCATACATGATATTATACTTACAGACATTATTATAGCATATGTCTCTTATCAGCAAATTAAGAGAGTGTAGCAGTTTGCGCCTTTTTTATTTTTTGAAACAGTCTCATTAAATTACCCTGGCAGAACTTGAACTTGGGATCCTCTTACCTCAATGTCCCTTAGTGTGGCAATTACAAATTTCTGCCCCTAGAGGCCTTATTTCTTTTATAACAGAAAAGCAATGGAGGATTTAAAAACTAATATGAAGAAATGGGGCTGGCCAAGTAACTCAGCAGATTAAAGCGCCTGCACAGGGGTTTGATCCCCGGGTCTGCTGCAACATCCCTTTCACAGTGCAGGACATGCTGAGACTGGCAATGGAGACTGGGCGTGGTGGCACGTGCTAATCCCAGCACTTGGGAGGCTGTAAACAGGAGAATCACTAGAGTCCAATCTAGTAGTGCACCCCTAAAATCCTGTAGACCCTTCCCTAAAAATACAGAAAAAAAATAATGAAGAAAGGAAAGCTGAAAAGTTAATAATATTTGCGCTGGTCAAGTTTTATATTTTCTGTTCTGTTAAGTGGATATACCACTTCTACAAAAGCTTTGTGTCATCACCAGCTGATGACAAGCCGGCCAGCCTCATGTCCTGGGTGCTGGTTCTCATACTCAGCTTTGCAGCAGGGCTCTTGCTCACCCCTTGCAGGCCCAGGCAGCCAGGCAGGTGTGCAGGGGCCTACACAGCCAGTGTTCTCCAGGCTGTGCCAGCCTGCTGTTCCTTGGGGATTTGAGTCATTTTGGAGCCTAGAGAGTATGTTTATGCCGAGTGTGGTGGCACACACCTGTCTTCCCAGAACTTGGCAGCTGAAGCAGGAGGATCACTTGAATTTCAAGGCAGCCTGGGCTATATAGTGAGATCCTGTCTCAAGAAATTAAAAAAAAAAAAAAAAAAAAAAGATGGAAAAGTACACATGAACTATATATTTAGAAGGTATTGAGAAACATTGATTTCATGTTTTCGTGCACATTTTCTCCAAACCCTGTAGGCTCAGAAACCTCATTCTCCCACTTGTACTGCTGTCTTCTCTGCCTTCACAGGAAGGAAAAGGGAGTGGTTTAAGATAGAAGAGGCCGTAAAGGTGCTGCAGTGTCACAAACCCGTGCAGGCGTCTTACTTTGGGGCGCTGAGGCAAGGCTACCCCGCCAACAACGGCACCCCAGTTGTGGCCACCACGTACTCGGTCTCTTCTCAGAGCTCCATGTCGGGCATCAGATGACTGAAGACTCCGCGAGCCATGGAGGGGGCAACCAGACTGCAGTGCGGCCCTTGCCTGGCTCTCTCCTCCTGGCCTCCTCCTTCTCCTCCTCCTCGGCAGCGTGCACAGAGAAGGGGCGCGGTGACTCCCCATTTGGTGTTCATGGGGGGCTTTTTCTTTCTGTGGAAGGGTGGGGGCTGGGTGTGTAGTCTATAAGTACTTTGTGCATGCTCTGTCCCCCATTTTCACAGTGCACCCCCTGAAGAGAGGCAGACATCTTTCCCCAAGCTTCTCAAGTGTCCCTGTTAGTCTCACCCAGCCCTGGCCACATATTTCCTTGATTTTTAAAAAAATTTTTTTATTAAAAGATACCAGTGTGAGATGAAACCTTTTCAAGAATTTGTCCTACAATGTGCTGTTCAGTCCCGTAGGTTGGACACTCACTGCAGGGTACATTTATCTACACATTATATAGTCCACATATAATATGTAAATAAATGACTTAGAAGAATTTTACTGTTTAATACTTCAAGTTTTTGTTTGTTTGTTTGTTTAAATTCTAGTATGGAGCCCCTCCTAATTAATTTCCATATTTGTTTTTGATGCTAGTGGCTAGGGCAGTTCCCCTTTGCGGACTGTCTTTGCATAGGTGACCTTCAGAGCGCTCCCGGGACTTGCAGCCTGCTCGGGAAGCTGTTTCCATGCCAGGAAAGAAACAGGAAGAACTTACTTTCTTTATTACCAAGCCAGGAGCAGTAGCCTGAGCCCAGACCCAACGAAACAATGATGGAAATTGAATTCTGCCCTACATGTGCACAATGGGGTTGGAACTGGATTCTTGGGATTACTGTCTCAGAAACTGGAGCGTCGTGCACTGTTTCTACCCTGCTGTGTGGAATCTTCCACAGCACTGCTCGTTGCTGCCCCGGCCTCTTCTGCCTCCTTTCCTGCATATGCCTTGTGTGCTGAGCCAGATGTCGCCCTCACTCAGACTCACCCACTGTCCTTGGCGAGTGCTGTCCTGCGCATGCTGGGCGACTGAACTAGGTCCTGAGAAGCCCCAAGACAGCGGCGGCTGCTCCTGTCCTTACAATGTTGTGGCACTTGTGAAAGCAGCCGGGAGCACGCTCAGAAACAGCTGCAGTCCTCCTGGCTGCAGAGGCACAGGCTGGACTGAGCAGCATGCTAGGGGAGATCGTATTGTCACTGATGCCAGGCCATGCAGGCTTTGGTTTGCTGAGGTCCTGTTGGTTTCCACACAGGTGTTGTGATGCAGTGTTCATGGTCACAGTGGCCACTTGTGTTCCCTTAGAAAGTAGGAAGGTTCGGGAACCTGAGGTGGAGCAGCAGGGGCCCTCAGGATGGAGGTTGTTGCTCTTCTCTTAGCAGCATCTCCTGTGCCAGACACAGCCAAGGTGTGAAATGAAAATCGCAGCACTCTTTGTTTGCAGATTCTAATAAATACCCAAACTTTTAAAAAGCTTTTGTTTTTCCCTCCCTCCAGGAGAAGCTCATCTGTTAACCCTGTGTCATTTAGTGAGAACTTCAGGTTTTGCTCTGTGCTCAGTTTGCGTTCTCCATCCCAACCATAACCCAGAGCCAGAGCCAAGAGGCAGTGCCAGTAGTTTCCACAGGGTGGGGTATCCTTTGGGAAGAATCCTGGTGGAGAGAACAGCACTGGGCATCTGAATCCTCACTGGCTCACTGGCCATATGTCCTGTTTAAGGAAACGTACTGCATTGGGTTGCATTCTAAAGTTCTGTCAAAATAAAGGAGAAATGAAGTAAATTTAATTTCTATGTAAAATCCAAAAAATATAACTTCCAAATAATACCCACTCACGGTGTGACTTGAAAGTGCCTCGAAGGAGCCAGGAAGATGGCTCAATGGAATAAGCATTTCCCTGGCAAGTGCAAGGGCCTGAGTTCAAACCCTGGTTCCGCCAGAAAAAAAAAAAAGTGCTTCGAAGGAGAAGTTAGTGCACCTGCAGCAGTCACTGTGTTGATAGGCATGTAATGCTGCCCCGCCAGGGTCCACTTGGGTTGTCTCAGGAGTCTTGTGGGGAGGTGTGCTATGCTGGGAGGCAGCTCTGAAAGCCACTGGGCCCTGCTCAGGCAGTCACACAAGGCAGCTTTGTGTAACCCAGCTCAGCCAGAGCCGATGTCTCTGCTGCACCAATGCTAATGAGCAGGCATGGGGTTTCCTCTCTGATATTGCCAGTGCCATGGCCATTTTTACAGATGTGTGGTTGGAGTCCTTTGGGGACAGACCTGTTGGACGTGGTCATAGTACCTTGTATTTCTCCAAGAAAGCCAAAGGAGTACAGAGACTCCCCCACGAAGGGTAGTCCTTGGCAGTGAGTTCTCCCTCGGGTGGCCCGAAGCCTGGGCCCTGGCTGCCAGCCAGTCTGCCTGTGCTGGACCCTGTGGTACTGAGCCTTCAGCAGAATCCTCGTGCTCAGGACAGAGTGCAACAGCAACAGGGTTTATGTTTTGTATTGTTTTTTTTTTATTATTATTATTTTTTTTTTCTAATTCATAAATTACAACCATTGAGGTAATGTCAGTGAGATCATGTGACCTTTTTGGACCACAACTTAATTTTGTGTGTGTGTGAGAAAGCGACTGCTAAAGCCGGGCGTGGTGGCGCACGCCTGTAATCCCAGCACTAGGGAGGCTGAGGCAGGAGGATTGTTGTGAGTTCGAGACCAGCCTGAGCTACAAAGTGAGCTTAAGGCCAGCCTGAACTGCACAGTGAGACCCTGTCTCAAAAAAAAAAAAAAAAAAAAAAAAAAAAAAAAAGAAAGCGACTGCCAGACAAACACAGGAAGGGAAAGGGGTTAGTACCACTTGACGTCACCCATACTAGGTGCTCCGTGGCCACATCAGTTCTCCTCATGAGTGTCAGGCCAGAACAGCTCATGAGTTGACTGTGCCTTGTTTTCCCAAGTGTCCAGCATCATCTGATCTGAAGAAAGACTGCTATCTCACTGCTGAGCCATCAGCGGGATCCAAGGGGTGAGGCCTGGGGTTGCTGGTGCCTGGGCCTTGCTTTGCAGAGCCCTGAGACCTGCCACTCCCCGGGCCTGGGTGACAGAGGTCACTGCTTTCAAGCATCAGCAGTAGTATTGTAAATACAGTCCCATGGACTTGCACAGGAGATCGAGGTCACTCAAGCTCTGTGTAAAACTGTCCCCAGCACTGCACTAACTGCATTCTGCCAAGGCCCCATCATGCCTGTTTTGAAAAACCCTTAGCCTGAGCCACTTCATTCCTAATCCACACAATTTATTACCCACAATATGACTTTTTTCCCCACACTGTGATTCTTGCCACAGCTGTATGATTTTCATATTTCTCAAGTGTGTTCAAGTCCACCAGAGTTGAGATGAGGTTTAGAGTAGGGAAATACCTAGAAAAGTCACTTCAGTGGCATTGTTTGCTCTAAAAGAAATGTGTGTTGGTGGTAATTGGTAATACTGCCTCGTGCCCATCCCATCTGCACTTCAGAAAAAGATCCACCTCTTTGCAAAGAGTAGACATGTAGGACAGCCCAGACCACTGGGAGGGAGGGCTGTTCCTTCTAGGCCCAGGCCACTGGGGGGCGGGGGGTTGTTCCTTCTAGGCCCTACTGCTGAGGACTCTCGGAGAGGCCACCTTCTCTGCACCCCTGCACCTGCTGAGCTGGCCTCTGTTGCTTGGGAGTCCTGTTGCCTAGAGCCTGTCTCCGTGGAGCTATCCCGTCAGCAGCCCCACCTTGCCTCACCACTGCTGCTACCTCGTCTGTAGCAGGTGGAGGTCACTATGCTCCTGAGGAGACCTAGTGAGCAAACCTCACTATCCAAGAATGCTGTTTCTCCATGTCACCTTAGGTGTCACCTAAAGCACTGAGACACTGGAGAGACTTTGAGGTGAAGATTGTGAATCGGGGAGCCCTGGGGAGCCCTGATCACAGTCCATAAAAGCTAGCTGTGGTCCACACACTGGGCTGGCCAGCGCTGGCAGCCGCAGGCAGTCACCTTAGCTAGCCTGTAATCTGATACCAGCCTCTGGCCGGGCAGCCGCACACTTGGCACCTTTTTTACATCAGCCCGAAAGTTTGTGATCAGCTGGTGGCATTCAGGGATGTGAGGAGCCTCACCTGCCAGCTGGGAGTAAGCGTGGCCCCCTAGGGATCACGAGATGAAGAGAACAGGCTGATTTGTGGTGCTCCGGGCATGCTCGGGCCTGTAGTCACATGTTCCAAGTCTCCTTGGCACTAAGTTTGTGAAATCAGAGCCATGTCTCAGGCTTTACTTGGCAGTGATAACTTGGTAAACTTGAGTTTGTCTAGAAAGTAAGACTGTCCCCTTGGAGAGTGGCTGGACAAAGCCATGTGGACTCAGAATGCAGCAGGCCAGGGGCTCTGGATAAGTGCTCAATGCTGTGGCTGAGAAATGAGGGTCAATTTCTAGGAGGGGGTGAGACCATTGCTTCTGTCTTTCAGTGGCCAGTTGTTTTTGTCTTTTTTTTTTGGTGGTACCAGGGATTGAACTCAGGACCTTGTGCTTGCCAGGCAAGCACTTATTCCACTGAGCTATCTCTCTATCCTTGCCAGTTGTTTAATTACTCCAGGTTTTCTTGGGTTTACAGTCCTGGTTTTGAACTCCCAAGACTTACTTGGCCTCTTGATGGTACCAGAAAAGGCATCATTGTCACTTTACCTGGTCTGTCACCACAGTGTCCTTCTGGTCCCTCCACTCTCCTCCCCCAGAGGCCTAGCGTAAACAACCAGTGACCCCGAGGCGCAAGGTTCTGGGCTGGGCTAGTCACCTGCTGAACTGCTCTCTATCTTGGGAGCTTGGAGTAGCCCAGTTGTCCAGGAAACGGTTCTTCTAAGGCCTCAGTACCATCCCATCCAGGGATAGGTTAAGATCTATGCAGCCTATAGCAAACAGCAGGGCACCTGTGGACTAAATCCCACAGGAGGCAGTCCTGCCCTGGGCCACTTGGCCACCTCTGTCCCAAGAAGCAGCTTTCCAGGGCTGACCTCTAGTCTCCAGTTTAACGTCCTTTGTTACAGAGAAAATGTGTGACATAAATTACCCAAAGAGCATCTAGTTTTGAGCCCTCAGTGTAACGTGTGACTTGTGTCTGAGAAGGTCCAAACTAGTTGCTGGGACCCAGGAAGGGGCAAGACACAAGAGCGTCTGCGTAGCCGTCCCGAGGTTCGGGCCTGGCAGGCTGGCACGGTGCTTATTGCAGGGGTACTTGAGCCATAGCCTGCAGCGTGCTGGGAGTGTGCTGGAGTTGGGGAACAGCCGACTTCCACCGCCAGGCTTGCAGCCGGAGACCTCTGGCTGAGGGGTGGTGCTCAGTTACCCAGCACAGCTGTCCCCCAGCTTGCCACCAGTGTTTCACTGAGCCTCTGTGTGCTTTGGCCTTTCGTGTCCCTGTGTGAGATGCGGGTGTGTTGCTCAAGGGCCGGATGCATGCAGAACTGGGGCCACAGCAGCCCTCCTGCTTAGGAGAGGAAGTGGGTCACACATCACGACAGGAGGAAGCATGGGGACAGTTTTGCAAAAGCCAGGTCTGTTGTGTTGCGTCCTGGTCAGAAGACTTGCAGACCAGCTCCCACGAGAAGTGGGGCTGAGCGAGTGCATCCGTCCAATGGCAGCTGCCTGTTGGGCATGTGCTGTGTTAGGGAAGTCGGGATGTTTGAGGCTATTAGGAGCTGTGGCATGAGAAGGGTCAGCTGTGTGCACGACAAGCTGTATGCAGCGTGCCGCCACAGGCTCGGAAGGGCTGCCCTCACTGTGGTCACTCACCCTGTTTGTGTACTGTCAGTGCCCCCAGGTTTGTAGGTGGTCCCGAGACTGCTGTGCTAAAGGATGAACTAAATGCACAGGTCCCCTCTTGACCTCTGCTTCCCAGGAGGCCACTGCCCTGAGGCGGGGTAGCCAGGATGTCCTGAGCTTAGCTTTTCCCAAGATGAGAACTCCGGCCCTTTTCTGGTGCACAGGCACTTCAGCTGAGATGTCAGTAGCCAAGTCTGGCCATGTCTCTACAATTGAGATGGAGGAGCTTCAGGAGTGTTTCTTAATTGTGAGAGGGGCAAGAAGGAGCAAGCTTTGAAGAGGGGACCAGCAAGCTAAGGAGTGGCATTGACGTGAGGACGTGCTTGTGGGTCCTTGGGCACTTAGGATGGCACTGCGGTGGGTTTGTGTGCTGTAGCAGTCCGCAGTTACCCTGGTCCATTTTGCCTTTCTGTTCTGTTGCTGTTTGTGTCACAAACAGTCTGGCTTGGCGGTGCCGTGAAAGTCAACCTTCTGTCTCTACCTGTCAGGCCTCCATCTTGGCATCTTGACAGTGCCCAGAGGAGATTTCTCAGTGCCCCTAGTCACTGCCAGTTGTGGAATTTGGCCCAGAGAAGGCGGAAGGAAAGCCAGTTTCCCTGCTTTCTTTTTCCAAGGTGAGAATTCTCGGCTGCCTTCACACCGCCTTCCCACGGGAGCAGCCTGCGCCAGGAGAAAGGGCATAAGTCTGGCTCCTGCCACTTCCCTGCATAACCCTTCAGCCTTCCCTTTCCTCCCTCCCAACACGACCCAGCATGTGGGGCCAGCAGCAGAAACAGACGGTTTCCCTTGCAGAGTAGCGCAGCTGATCCTCCCACTAGGATGCTCCATCCCATCCGTGCTCCATGCCTTCCTGTAAAAATGAGCGCTGGAGCCTGTGAGCATGCTGACCTCCCTGTGCTAACTGGTTCCTTCTTGCACAGGGCTGGAAGGGCATCGGAGGTGGAGGTTGTAACCTTGTGCCAACCAATAAAAAGTGTTTCACACACAGCCCTGTCAGTGTCTGGTTTCTTCTTTCTAGGTTGCTCATGAGCCCTTTCCGTCAGTCTTCTGATGTCACTGTGCTCCCCTGCCACATTCCCAGGGGTCACTTAGAGGTACAGGATGACAGTGAAGTCTCACTGTCCCAGGAGCTGAGTGTGGACTTCACTGGGGAAACCGGGGAGCTTCAGCTGTGGTCTTGGTGTGGGTGTCAAGGACACGCAGCCTGCAGGGGCAGAAGGGGAAGGGTGTGTTCAGGACAAGAATGCACCAGGAGGAGGTGCTTTGCTGTGTTTGGTGCCTTGAAGGGCAGGGCCTGTGGGGACCCTAGGGAGGCAGCATCAGTGAGCCATCTCCCGTCTCCGAGACTGGACCCAGAGAAGAGTGTGCTCAGGAGTAGGGCAGAGTGGCACAGTGGGGCTGGATTCTGTAAAACCCCACAAGCAGGCCCCCAAGAATCCAGGGTGGTGGGCCCGCTATCCTGTGATACCAGCCTGCCTGCTGAGGGGAGCTGGGGGACACAGACCTCATGAGAGGCTGCACCCAGAGACCAGACTACTTCCAGGACAGCCAGAGGCCGACACGACTCGTGTGTGGTGACCAGTGTCAGAGTTGGCCAGTCACCGTGCTGGCTGTCCACTGTCCCACTGACTGCAGCCCACCAGGGACAGGCTTCCTCTCAGGTGCAGCGGTACCACCCTTCCCCCTGAAGTCACTTGAATCCAGGACCTTCACACAGAGCTGTGTCCTCAGACCTTTTCTGTTTTGAGATTGGGGCTCACCAAACCACCTGAGCTCAGACCTGGTGCTCCTCCCTTCAGAGGGCAGTGAGTGTAGGCGCTCCACCATGCCCAGCTCCTCCTAAACTGCTATCTGCTGGCTCCCCTGTCCTGCCAGTGCATTCACCTGAGAGCTCTCTTGAAAGTCAGTGCAGGATTAGACTGCATGCATCGGCACTGATGAAAGTGACACTTGGGAAAGGGAAATCACCTCTTGCTACCTCAGTTTGGGCCTGGGGTATCTTGGAATCCCCCGCTGACCAAACTTACTAAGGCATCATTCATAATTTTATGGGGTGTGCAGTGCAAAGTGGGCTTTTCTGCAGTCTCTGGGACTTAGGGCTGTAGCAAGAAACCCAGAGGCCCCTGAGTGCTTGGGTGTGGGTGACAGGGAGTCAGTGCAAGGGACACTAGTATGCCTCCTGAGACCCCTGGTTGGCACACTGGGGTGGGCTGGCCCCTGGTCCCAAGGCCTGGTGATGGAGCCATACATTGATTGCCTTCTGGTTCCAGGCAGAGGTGGGGAGTGAAGAGGGCATTTTCTCTCCATCTTGCGATAACCAGTGAGCTATCTGAGCAGAGAGCCGGGAGGTGCTTGTGTCCTGAATGCCAGCAATATGCTAAACCCAGGTCGCCCAGTCCTCAAAGGTGCCTGCTGGGTAACACATGGCTCAAAATGGGAGCAGTGATAGCCCAGGAAGGAGCTGCCTTGGGAGACATGGCAGGAGTGGGTGATGTCAGGGCGCTGGGGAGGACGCTGCAGGACTGGCATGGGGGCAAGGAGCACAGAGGGGCAGGCAGACCATGAAAGGCTCCATGCAGTGACAGCTGGCATGAGTGTTGGTGCTGGGCCAGGATGCAGGCCTCAAACAAGTCATTGCCCACAGCTGCCAAGAGTGACAGGAGGGCCGGGCGTGGTGGCGCATGCCTGTAATCCCAGCACTCAGGAGGCTGAGGCAGGAGGATTGTTGTGAGTTCGAGACCAGCCTGAGCTACAAAGTGAGCTTAAGGCCAGCTTGAACTGCATAGTGAGACCCTGCCTCAAAAAGACAAAAAAAAAAAGAGTGACAGGAGGCAGGGTTGCGGGGGGCACACACCTGTAATCTCAGCTCTCCAGGAGACTGAGACAGGAAGGTTGTACATTTGAGGCTGGCCTGGTAACATTGTAAGACCTTGTCTCAAAAACTAAAAAGGGTCGAGTGCCTAGTGCTAGAGCACGTGGGCAGAGCCCCTCTGGGTTCCATCCCCAGCATTAGCAAAGTCTTTCACCAAAGGTGAGGTGTGAGCCTGGGATGGTGGCAAGCCACTGGGGAGAGGCCAACACCTGTGCTAAATTCATGAAGTAACACAATGAAGCAGAGCCCACCCTGATGGTCACAGTGCACAGAGAAGAGTGCAATCAGAGAAGTCCAAGGGACTGGCTCCTCCCTGCAAAAGGGGGCATCCCAGGCGGGGTCCCAAGGGCCAGGGTCTTGGCTGGCTGGCTTGGCCTCCTCTGCCTGCTGATGGGAGGTCGGCAGGGTCAGCTGGATTGGTGGGCAGTGTGACCTCTGCTCCTAACGTGCTGAAGCCAGCAGAGCACTAAAACAATACGAAGCATAAGCTCTGCGCCTGGCAGCTGCTGCCCGTCCTGGGCCCCGGGACCCAGCACACAGCTTGCAGCTCCGCACTCTCCTCAGAGCCCCGAAGGCGTGGAGAAGCAAATGGAAAAAGGAGGGGGCGGGGGAGATAGCTCAATAGAATAAGGGCTTGCCTGGCAAGTGCAAGGGCCTGAGTTCAATCCCTGGTTCTGCCAAAAAAAGAAAAAAGAACAGCAAGTGGAGGCTCAGGGAAGCATCTAGCCTCAAGGGAACAAGGGAGCCTTGATCCTAAAAGTTAGCAGCATATGATGGCATGCCATTGTCATCCTAGATCGGGGGCTGAGACAGGAGGATCGCCTTGAATTTAAGGCCAGCCTGGGCTAAACAGTGAGACCCTGTCTCAATAATAATCAGGGGCCAGGGAGATGGCTCAGTGGAATAAGCACTTCCCTGGCAAGTGCAAGGGCCTGAGTTCAATCCCCAGTTCTGCCAAAAAAAAATAAAATAATAATAATAGTCATCGCCGGGCGTGGTGGCGCATGCCTGTAATCCCAGCACTCGGGAGGCTGAGGCAGGAGGATTGTTGTGAGTTCGAGACCAGCCTGAGCTACAAAGTGAGCTTAAAGCCAGCCTGAACTGCATAGCGAGACCCTGTCTCAAAAAGACAAAAAAAAAAAAAAAAAAAAAAAAATAATAATAATAATAGTCATCATCATCACAGAGAATCCAGGCATGGTGACACACACCTGTCTTCCTAGCATGCCAGGAGGCCCAAGGTTCAGTCCTTTGTACAAAAAAAAAACAAAACAAGGGGGAGATAACTTAATAGAATAAGGGCTTGCCTGGCAAGTGCAAGTTCCCAAGTTCAATTCCCAATACGAGAAAAAAAAAAAAAAAAAAAAAAAAAAAAAAAGCAGAGCTATAGAAAGCTCCAGAAATGAGGACCATGGTGTGGAAAACATCGTGAGACACCCACGCCCCAGAGAGCCATGTCCCTACAACGAGCCTCCCTTACTGGCACAGGACTGGCCGAGCAGGCCAGAGACAGGCCGTGGGAGCAGGAAAGGCTGCAGCGGAGCGGCTGCTCCCCAGGGCCGGATGGGCCGTTCAGCCAGCCGTACAACTGAAGCCAGAAAGCTGGGTCCCTGCCTTGCACCCCTTACCCTGGGGAACTGATTTTTCGTTTTTCTAAATTTAAAAGTGTAAAAAATGAGTCATAATACCACTTGGTTTGGGGTTTTTTTTGTGTGTGTGTGGTGGCATCTTGTTACATACTTAAGGCTGGTCTAGACTCCACAGCAACCCTCCTACCTCAGCCTCCTGAGTTAAGTCATAAAACTTGGAGAAGAAAATAGAAATTAAAAATGTCCCCCAAAAAAATGTGCCCAGGTTAACAGATGGTAGGTCATAGGCGGGAGCCTAGCGCTCCACATGTTTCCTGGGAGAGCTGTGGATGGGGTCCCTCATCTCCATCACTCAGCCACAGCTTGGGCCCTGTGTTAGCCCCCATTACTGTGACAGAGGCCTGAGGTTCTTATACAGGGAGGAGGTTTCCCAGACACTGCCCTCTGTTGCTGGGCTTCACTGCCTCTGCTGCGTGGAGGCCATAGTCTTGGCAGAAGAACCTGCTAAGGCAGAACTTCCCATCTGGTGGCCAGGAAGCAAATGAGAAAGAGCCAGGCATGGGACACAGGCCTAGAACCCCGGCCCTCAGGAATGCTAAGGCAAGTTTGAGCCCAGCCTGGGAAAGGTTTTTGAACAGGATCCCATTGAGCTCTCAGGCTGAGCTCAGACCTGTGATCCTCCTGCCTCAGCCTCCCAGTCCTCCACTGGGATCACAGATGTGCACCACTGCATCCAGCTCCAGCCCTCTGGCCTACAGTTCTGGAAATAAGCAAAGTCAGAAGGCAGTTCTGCAGTTTGAAGCCCTAAGTGGAAAGTACAGACTGCTAGTCATGCCGAAACACTGCTGCTGTCTTCGTTGATTTGCAATTTTTTATTTTTTATTTTTATTTTTGGGAATTCACACTAAGCTTGTTGCACTGAGCTACGTCCCCAGCCCCTTTTCATTCTTCATCTTCTTCCTTCTTTCTTCTACAGGGTCTTGCTAAATTACCTAGACTAGGGCCAGCCAGATAGCTCAGCAGACTATAGCACCTGCCTAGGCACATGCAGGGACTGGGTTCAATCCCTGGCATGCCATGCCAGCCCTGCCCCTGAGGCATGCTGAGATGGTGACTGAGACTGGGCGTAGTGGCACATACTTGTAATCCCAGCACTTAGGAAGTTGAAAACAGGAGGATCATTACGAGTCCGATCTGTGTAGTGAGACTCTGTAGACCCTGTACTAAATACATTTTTTGGAAAGTTAATGTTTAATCAGTCTTGCATGCATATATCTGATAATCTGAGCAACAAATCTGATAATATGAAATATAACAACCATTGTTAATTTCCTACTCTTGTTTTAATTTTTTTTTTTTTTTTTTTTTTTTTTTTTTGTGGAACTGGGGATTGAACTCAGGCCCTTGCACTTGCCAAGGAAGCGCTTATTCCACTGAGCCATCTCCCTGGCCGCTTTTTTTTTTTTGGAAATTTTGCACCATTTTTATTGTTTTATGCTGCTTCGGTTTGTCTTTGTTCTAGTTTTCAGTTTTTTCCTCTTTAATATAAAATTTATTTTCTTTAAAATTTATTTATCTATTACAGTGTCTTGCTACACATCACAGACTCTTTCTTTTTTTGCAGGGGGGGGGTCAGTTCAGCCCGCCCTGGGGGAGAGGCTGGCACGGCATGTGGTGCTGGGGATCAAACCGCGGTCCCTGAGAGCTTGCCTAAGCTTGCCAAAGCAGGCGCTTTAGACTGCTGAGCTATCTGGCCAGCCCAATATAAAATTTAAAAAATAAACAGAAAGGAAAATGTGTAGCATCTCACTCCTCAAAATTGATTAAAATAGAGCTGGAGAGATAGCTCAGTGGCATAAGTGCCTGCCTGGCAAATGCAAGGTCCTGAGTTCGATTTCAGATCCACAAAAAAAAAAAAAAAGAAAAATTGATTAAAATGGTTAAGTGAAGCCGGGCATGGTGGCGCAGGCCTGTAATCCCAGCACTAGGGAGGCTGAGGCAGGAGGATTGTTGTGAGTTCGAGACCAGCCTGAGCTACAAAGTGAGCTTAAGGCCAGCCTGAACTGCACAGTGAGACCCTGTCTCAAAAAGACAAAAAAAAAAAAAAAAAAAAATGATTAAGTGAATACCAATCTTGAGATTTCATGATCTCTCTGTACATAAATGCATTTTGTGAAAATAAAAGATTAAGGGCTCAGTAGAATAGGCACTTGTTTAGCAAGCGCAGGGTCCTGAGTTCAATCCCCAATACTGCAAAAAGAAAAAAAAAAAAGAAAGAAAGAAAAAAAGTGAGATCTGGTACTATTTTGTAACCATTCAATTAACAGTATCCTGCTCACTTTTCCCCTCCGTGAATGTTTTGTTTTGTTTTTTGGTACTGGGTATTGAACTCAGGACCTTGCATTTGCCAAGCAAGTGCTTATTCTACTAAGCTATCTCCCAGCCCCCCTCTGTGACTCTGTAACATCATAATCTCTTTTTTTTTTCTTCATACTGGAGATGACCTCCGAAGGCTCTGGCATTTTTTTTTTTTTTAATGTATTTAGCACAAGGTCTACAGGGTCTCACTACACAGTGATCCTCCAGTTTTCAGCCTCAAAAGTGCTGGGATTACAGGAGCCTACACCAGACCCAGTCTCATTTGTGTCTCAGCATGCCCCAGGGGTGGGGCTGGCACGGCACTAAGGGGACTGAACCCCTGTTTAGTCCGCTGAGCTATCTGGCCAGCCCTGGCTTTTGCTTTCCTCAGGAGCCTGCCTAGAGCCTGTATTCCTTCAGTGCTGCCACCTCCCCCGCACCACCCCCACCCTCAGCAGCATTTTGCTTTGCTTACTGGATTGAGCCCAGAGTCTTCCCACGGAGCTTCATCCTTAGCCCTTTAGTTTGAGACACAGTCTCTCCTAAATTACTGAGGACACCCTCATGCTTGTAGTCCTCCTGCCTTAGCCTCCCAGAGCCCTGGGATTACAGGAGAGCGCCACCATGCCTGGCTGATTTTGCTGTATTCTTGAAGATAGCCATTCTGACTGGAGTACGATGAAATCTCACAGTAGTTTTCATAAACAGTTCTGCAGTGGCTAAAGATGTTGAACTTTTTTTTTATAGCCTTGGTTCATCATTTGTACTTGAGAAATCTGTTCAGCCCTTTGTTTGGGGTATGATTTTTTTGTTTGTCATGTGTGTGTGCCAGCGTGTCTTTTTGAGACAGGACTTTGCTATACAGCTCAGGCTGGCCTTGAACTCTTTGTAGCCCAGGCTGGTTTCGAACTCTGCAGTGATTTTCCTGCCTCAGCCTCCTGGATTACAAAGATGTGCCACCATACTTGGCCTATAGTTATTTTAAACACTGTTTCTGGGCCCAGGGAGATGGCTCAGTGGAATAGGCGCTTCCCTGGCAAGCACAAGTGCCTGAGTTTGATCCCTGGTTCTGCCAAAAAAATAAAAAAATAAACAAACACTATTGCTTAACTTTTTTTTTTTCAGAACCGGGGGTTGAATTCAGGCCTTTGCACTTGCCAGGAAGCACTTATTCCACGGAGCCATCTCCCGGCCCTAACTTTTTTTTTTTTAGTAGGTTCCTCTTACTATAAACTTCAAGCCATCCTTGAACTTATGTAGCGCCCCCAGGCTGTCTTCAAAGTCAGACATCCTCCTGTCTTAGCCTCCCAACAGCTGGAGTCACAGGCATGGTCACCATACCTGTAGCCCAGCCTTAACTTTTCGAATATATGGAATGCAATGCCAATATAGTCAGTAGCAATGTCTTCTGGTAGCTGTAACACCCACAGCAGGTCTAGGCTACTCTCAGTCGAATAGTTATTCTCCTCTAGGAGTTATTACCCCACCTCTTTGCAATACCTCTGGCTATTCTTTTGAGTGTATGTGTATCATTGAACCTAGGGCCTTCACAGTGTGCTACAGCTCCAACCTTTTTTTATTTTATGAGACAAGGTCTTGCTAAGTCACAAAGTTGTCACGACTGGGCTCAAACTTGCAATCCTCCTGTCTCTGCCTCCCAGGCTACCAAGATTACAGGAATGCATAGTCACACCCAGATCCTCTGTTGTTGTTGTTTTTTTTTTTATAGGAGATATTTTAAGTTGTAAAAAAAAGTTAAAAGCCGGGCATGTGGCGCATGCCTATAATCCCAGCACTCGAGAGGATAAGGCAGGAGGATTGTTGTGAGTTCAAGACCAGCCTGAGCTACAAAGTGAGTTTAAGGCCAGACTGAACTGCACAGTGAGACCCTGTCTCAAAGAGACAAAAAAAAAAAAAAAAAAAAAAAAAGTTGTGCGGTGTTGGGGGCCATTTTTTACCTCTTCTCGGTCTTGTTCTGGAATGCGTGCAGTTACATAAAACAGTTTTGTCTCCTCCGATCTTGTGAATGTGGAGCAGGACAGAAGGATGTGCATCAGGACTGGACATCTGCCCCAGCACTGACAGCAGTGTGGATAAGGAGCAGGCAAAACTCCAGGGGAGCAGCTGGCTGAGGCCCACACACCTGTCGTTCCAGTTGCTTGCAAAGCTGAGGCAGGAGAATTATACTGCTGAGGCCAGCCAGAGTAATTCAAAAGAGACACGGTCTCAAAATTTAAAAAAAAAGACGAGAGGGCCATCTGGCCGCCAGATCACCTGTTGATCGCCAGGATTGGTTGGCTGACTGGCCGGCTGAAGGTCTGTCCCGTCCCTCCCTCACACTTCAGGCAGCTCTGAAGCTCAGGATGCTTGGTCCAAGAGGCCACCCTCGGACCCCCGCCTTAGAAAGGGCAGACCTTCTCCTTGGTCAAAGGGTGTACAAGTAGCTGTGCTTCCCTGCCAGAAACCTTTTGAACAAGTGCTCAAAATAAAGAATGAGGGGGCTGCCCGTTAGCACAGTTTAAGTTACTGCTTACACAGAGCAGTCAGGCTCAGGTTGCTGAGGATCCCCAGATCCTCAGCCATACCAGAAATGCCCTGAAGGCATCCTGAACCATTAAAAAAATTAAGAAAAATAGATCCTTCGGTTCATGAGCATGATGATTAGGTGTTCATGCTTTACGCATGAGATGTGCCGCCCTCAAACCTTGTTACAAGGTAGGCACATTACCCATTTGACGTGAACAAATAAAGAATGCAAAGGGGTTGTTACTAGGGGAACACCAGGACCACAGTAAGTAAACAAAAATGTCAAAGGGCCCGGATGTAGTACACCACTCCCTGGGTTCAAAACCCAGGACAAAGGGTAAGGCAATGACCCTGGGTGGCCTTGATCTCTTCCACCCCGTCTCTATTGTACTCGGGCCACTGGGAGATACTGGGCTTGGCCTGGGTCACAGCCCTGGAGCCCCGAGACCACCCTTTTGGCCCTGCCAGTCAGGCCTCACTTGTCCCTGCCCTGCTAGGCAGCTGCCCCTCACCAACGCCCGATGCAGACAGAGTCCTGGGGCCGGGGACCTGGGCTCGTCCAGGGACCACCACCTTAGTTCCCAAGTGGCTTCCATTTCAGCCTGGAGTTTTCCTGATTATTTTTATTTTTGTGGGGAGAGGAGGTACTGGTTTAACACTGGCTCCATATGAGGAGGGCAAGAGCAGATTCTCTGCAGTTGTAAGAGAAAAGGCGCTGGGGCTGGGGAGATGGTTCAGTGGAATAAGCCCTTCCCTGCAAATGCAAGGGCCTGAGTTCAATTCCTGGTTCGGCCAAAAAAAAAAGAGCAAGAAGAAAACAGGCGCCTCCTTCACCGGGCCAGGATCGTGACTTCGAGGCTGCCCGCGCCATTCATAGTCTGTCTCAAAATCCAAAGAACAGTGGGTGTGGGTCAGAGATAGAGCGATCTGCGCTTGATCTGTGGTACCGATGATTTAAAAGCTGCCGGGATGGAAGGTAACGTCCCAGCTAGTGAGAACCAGCCCCCAGGTCGGACCCAAAGACTGGCCGCCGCCCGGGCACGCCGGGAAGCCGTACGCAGCGCTGCCCCGCCCGCTACGCGGCCCTCCACTGCCCCCTGCCGCCGCGCGTAGACCCTGCAGGCGCCCATCGCCAGACCCGCCATGCGATTGGTTGTTCCCCAAGGGTCGTGCTGTCCGCCTTCTGCGCCGGATTGGCTTGTTCGGGGCAGGTCCCCGCCCACCTCCGGTGTCCTTTGATCACGCGCCCGCCCGCTCTTCCGGGCCCGGGAGCCAACCCAGGGCGTTGCTGTCCCTCAGCTACCGCGGCGGGAGGTAAGGCATGGCCGGGTTGAAAGGGCTGCAGAGCGCCGACGCGGTCCACGCCTGGGGGTGTTGGGGCCCGGGTATGCCCAGGTACAGGGCAGCCCCGACGTCTCCACCCCTGTTGATCCTCCCGCGCCATGGGAACCACCTGCCGCCCGCCGCCGCCGGCCAGCCAACATCCTCGGAGCGGCCCGATGCCTTCCCTCGGCCCTCCACCTGGCCGGTGAGCTGCCACCGGGCACGGGCCGGCCGGAGCCCCACGGACACGGGGCAGATAGCTCGTACCTTGGCTCAGGGTCCCGGCCAAAGTCGTGCAACTGTTCCAGGGTGCCTCCGCTTCTGTCGCACAGCCTGATCCTGTCCACCTCTGTCTGTAGTCCCGGGTCAGCAGGGAAGGATCTAGGTGGAGCCCGGGGTGGAGACCAGAGAGAGGTGACATCATCTGGAAGCACAGATCACCCCTCCCCATTGCGTCCACTGGCACAAGAGACAGAAGTCGGGGGCTACAGGCTGTCGGTAGTGACACCTGGAGTGAGGAGGACGCAGCGCCATGCACGGGGCCCATAAGCCTGAGTGTGGGTACTGGACCAGGACTGAGGCAGTCCTTCCGATGCCCGTCCCGGGCTGCAGTGCAGGACCCTCTTGTGTTTGCCAGTCTGCACCCCAGGACAGGAGGCCAGGGGAGGAGTGAACCTTTTCCTTGTAGTTGAGCTTTGCAGGCACTTGACCAGCTTCGATGTGGGGGCCTGGAACTGATCAGAAAGCAGGCCCTGGATCTGGGCCCTCTCTGGTGCTCCTCTAACCCGGGATGTGTCCAGCCCTTGCAGAGTACCGCCCAGCACGGGCACTGGGGGTTGCCTCCCCTTGTCTGACCTGGGATGATTCTCACCATCTCCAGCTCTGAGGGATCTCAAGCCCTAACCTATCTTCTCCTCTTCAGGGAGCCTTAACCTATCTTCTCCTCTTCAGGGAGCCTTAACCTATCTTCTCCTCTTCAGGGAGCCTGGTAGAGGCCCCTCCCGAGGCCCTGCTGCCAATGCTGACCACCCGAGCCTCCGGCTGCCGGTGTCATGAGTAACACCACAATGCCCAGTGCCCCCCAAGCTGACAGCGACTCCATGGTGGGCTATGTGTTGGGGCCGTTCTTCCTCATCACCCTGGTTGGGGTGGTGGTGGCTGTGGTAAGCGCTCCCCCCGCATACACCCTGCCTTAGCTGAGGCAGGGGCTGTGCAGTCTAGCTGGTGTGCCCAGCCTCCAGCTGTCCTGGGAAGGGTGTGGTGGGATCCCTCCCTGAGGCGGCCTCTACACTGGAGTCTCTGTTCCAGGTAATGTATGTACAGAAGAAAAAGCGGTGAGTGACCCTGATGCACCTCCTCACGGTCTCCCCTGCTGTAGGATTTCACTAATGGGACAACCCTGCCCTCAAGGCCTGAACTTTTGTCGTGCCCAGCCTCAGCATCCCAGGGAAGGGAGGACCGTGTGGTCAGGTGTCTGATGTCCCCACCCATTCCCCAGGGTGGACCGGCTGCGCCATCACCTGCTCCCCATGTATAGCTATGACCCCGCTGAGGAGCTGCACGAGGCTGAACAGGAGCTCCTCTCTGATGTGGGAGACCCCAAGGTGAGTGTGGGCACCAGGTGGACTGGCAGAGTTCCCTAGGTCACTGCTGCCCCCAGCCTTGGCTTGGCCTCCCACAGGTGGTGCACGGCTGGCAGAGTGGCTACCAGCACAAGCGGATGCCCTTGCTGGATGTCAAGATGTGACCAGGGCATCAACCTCCCTTGCAAGGGACTCCACACCTCCATTGTCTCCCACCCCTTGCACTGGTTTCCTTTCTGGGGTAGGGGCCAGGTTGGTCAACTTGCTTTCTCTGGACAACCTGGTAGCCTCTCCAGGTGGTCAGCTGTTCCCTGCTGGTGTTGGGCCAGATGTACACCCATTACATATACTTATATATTTTGTAAATAAAGTGTTCTATGTTGAGGGGTGTGGCTGACTTCCCTGAGGAGTTCAGGCTGACTACAGCACCAGGGGCTGATGCAGAACCCACCCCAGCTGGGGGAGGACATAGCACAAGACACCACTCCAGAAAAGGATATTTTTTTATTCAAGTAACTGCAAATAGGAAACCAGAGGGGGAGCCCCAGGCTGGGACAAATAATGGCCACCCTCCCCAACAGAACAGGGGGAGCTAGTGACCCCTACACCCTTCCATAGTCGACATGGCCCCTCCTCACTGTGCGGCAGCATCCAAGGGGCAGTGCCCCACTTTCCCTGGGACGGGGTGCTCTGCACCCAGCCTGGGCACCCCCACCCCAACTTGGGGAGGGAACAGGGCAGAACAGGAGGCAATGAGGATGAACATCTGGTGCTGATGGCAGCAGCAATGACAAATGTCTAAGAGTGAAACATTGAACAAAAAACCAACACAACTGTCCAGAGGTAGTTTGTGAACAGAGGAAAAGATGGAACCAGAACCTTGGGGGAGGGGAGCAGGGGGTTAGGGAACATGGGGGAGGCTTGGTAGTGGCACCCACCCAGGGTCAGCAGCTGCAGTGAAAGCAGTAAGATGGACACAAGCCTAGTCTTAGGCAGCTGCCAGAAAGGACCTGGGCCTCCCTCACCTCAGTAGGTGAGGGCCAGCTGCTCGAGGGTGTGGCACAGGTAGGGCCTCTGGCTCTTGCTCCTTCCTGTACCCCAGGAGGTGTCCAAACCTGGGGACTGACTAGGAAGGCTGGGAAGGAACAGGAGGGTGAGCCCTACTGGATAAGACTGGCTGGGGCATTTGGGGGGCTGAGCCTCCCCCACTGGCCACCTGGGTGCTACCAGCACAGTGGGGTAGGGCGTGGCAAGCATGAGATGGGGTAAGGACCCCTTAAGGCCAGGGGAGCCCTCCCAGGCCCCTACAGGGGAAACCAGAGGGAACAAGGAGGAATGGAAAGTCCCAGAGCAGTGACCCCGAGGCAGCAAGCGCAGGGGTACGGGGTGCGGCTAAGCAGATGTTAGCCTTGTCCAGGAGGGCAAGTGTGTACGGGCAGGGGCTGCTCCGACCTCCTCGGCCGCAGCGCTGGTGTGCTGTAGTGTGGGGCGGGGCGGGGCGGGGCGGGGTGACAGGCCTGGGGCTGGGTGGGGCGGGGCCAAGCTGTCCTCCCAGGAGGAAGCGGCCCTCGTGGGAGGGGCGGCGGCACCGCGCAGGTCACTGCTCCTCCTCCGAGGACTCCTGCGAAATGCCCTCCTCTTCCTCCTTCTCCTGTGGGTGGGCAGGGTGGGCAAAAGTGGGCAGGGCGCTTGGCCCCTCCTCCGTGCACTCCCCCGCTCTCCAACAGGGAGATGAGTCAGGGCTGAGTGTGTGGGTGACTCAGCAACCTCCATGGCCGGGATTCATTCATAAAAAGGAGGAAAAAAACCACACACATGCTGCTCTCACACAGCCAGGAGCCAGGCACTGGCCATGAGCCCTGGGGGCAGGAGGGTAAGCACACTGGGGGCCCTGGAGATTGGGAAGGGATGAAAAAACCTGTCTCCAGGGTACCAGATGCCTGCTGCCACCAGGGCACAGGTGCAGGGTCCCTGGGTAGCCCCAGGCTGACCCTGGCCTGGGGTGGGGAGGAAGGGGAAGTGTGTGGCGATGGGCTCTCACTCACAGGGCGGGAATGCATAGCCACTACAGCCCCGTGCCAGGCACACAAACTCCAGAACAGCCCGCTTCCTGTTACTCACTTGTGGGCCTGGGGCGGGGACACCCCCATCCCGTCCCCAGGGTCAGCCCAGCCCAAGAACAGAGGGAAAGGCCAGGTGGGGTGGGCTAGGGAAGGTTCCCCTCCACACTGGCTCTTCTCTTCCCTAGGACTCTCAGACAAGCCTCTTCCTTCTTTCTAAGCTTGACATCCTCTGTATGCCTTCTAAGACAAGATCTCCCCTCACAAGTTATGTCCCTCTGAGAACAGAGGAAGCCACAGACCCCCACCACCACCACACACACACAGGCAGGCAGGGAATGGGAACTTGGCCTGGCACCTGGGTGCCCTTTCCCTTCTGGACCAGCCATTTCCCATGACAGCTGCAGCACCTACCAGTTTTTTGGGTCTGCCCCGTGGTTTCCTCCCTGGAGCCGTGGTAGTTTTCTAGAGGGTCAAAGAAAACATTCCCAAGTCAAAGATATTGGGCAGGGCTAACAGTGTCAGCTCCTGACAGGGAGGGGGTGGCCACAACCACCCCCCACCCCAAGTATACACACGGCCCCCAGCCCCTCCACCATGACTCAAGAGGATGTGAGTCGTGTCTTTAAGTTTTATTTCCTTGGCTGATGCTGTTAGTTGGGCTCTCCCCTCTTCCAAGGACCCCAGACTGAAGGTGATACCCAACCCAGAGGTGGCAGAGGCCAGGCTCCTCAGTCCTCACCATGCCTTCCTCCAGACCAGAAAAACACATTTAGGCCCTCTTGTCCACTTTCAAAGCCAAGGCTGGTCAGAACAGAGGCTGTGGGGATGAGGGACCCATTTTTCAAGCCTCACCCGGATCTTGGCAGCACCCTTGTTTTTGCTCCCTTTCGGTCGGCCCCGAGGTCTCTTGGGTGTTGGCACTTCACTGGGCTCCTTCTGCAAGGACAGGGGGCAATCAGGAACACTAGTCCCATCCCTGCAAACAGGCAGGCCTGAGGCGCACCTACAAAGCCCCAAACCTTTACAAAGTCTCTCCCCTAGCTTCCCTGGGACAGTAAAGACAACAGATCAGACCTGAGAACGATGGGGCAGCAGAAAGGCACTGTTGGGTCCCTGTCCATGGTCCACTTTAAACAAATGCTCAGCGCTGTAGCATCGGTTTTTATGACGTATGTCCAAGACCCAGCAATGGCCTCACTGTTACCCACCCTCTCAAACATATGCTGGAGCACTGTAGGGACCCTGCCTTCTTCTGCAACCCTGGTTCCCTCCTGCTGAGACCCCAGAGATCCTGCCAAACTTGCTCCTAGCATCATCTTGAACCCAAGACAGAATAAAAGGCCACACTGCAAGTGCACAGTAACTAAGAGAAGCCCCAAGCCCATGCTGAAGGGTACAGCTGAGCCAACTCCTCCCGGCTCCAGCTCCCTGAAGACTCTTCTGACTGCCTGAGCCCATTCTGGGACCCACTGGGGAGAGGCACTAGGGCATGAGTGTCACTGCCACAAAATACACCTAGCCAAGACAGAGCCCATCTCAGGACCCCAAAGCACAGCTTGGGGACACCACTGGCCTGGGAACTTGCCAGCAGCTTAAGATGACAAAGTCCACAAGATGCACAGTAAATGTGTAGAAATTTTGTTTCTGTTTTCTATAGTCTCACTACCTAGCCCTGGCTGGGAAGCCCTTCAACTCTGAGATCCACCTGGCTCAGGTTCCCAAGTGCTGGGAATACAGATGTGTGCTGTGCTTTCAGGGCACTAGAGAAACTTTCATGGCAACTGACAAGAACTATGTGCAGTGAATCTTATAATTACAGGTACGAAATGTAAATTACCTATGTGACTTTGGCTGGGGAGGTAGCTTACTGGAAGAGCACTTCTTAGGTTCTATCCCTAGTATCATCAAACTAGTAATAAACATAAACATGGACACAAATTTATTGTTATTGGAAGCTCCATCCCTAATCCCCTTTGAGACTTAAATCACCCAGTCTGTTCTTTAACTTGTTGTACCCCTGCCTCAGCCAATCAAAATGCTGGGAATAAAAGCGTGTCACCCTGCCCAGCCTTTTCAATTTTTTAATTCATTTTACTACTAGAAATAAAATGTAGCCAGGCATGGTGACACACACTTATAATCCCAGCACTTAGGAGGCTACGGTAGGAGAATCGTTTTGTGTTGGGAGGCTGACCTGGGCTATATATGAGCAAGCTCAAAACCAGCCTGTATTACATAGTGAGACCTTATCTCAAAAACCAAAAAAATGTCGTAACTAGGTATAAACTGTGGCAGTCAGGAATTTAGTGAAACTTTGTCTCAGAAATTAATTTTTCTGCAGGGCGTGGTAGCACATGCCTGTAATCCCAGCACTAAGGAGGCTGAAGCAGGAAGATTGTTATGAGTTTGAGACCAACCTGAGCTACAAGGTGAGCTTAAGGCCTGCCTGAACTGCATAGTGAGACCCTGTC